>VWZY01004844.1:455946-484205 GCA_013399075.1 Chloroceryle aenea | reverse complement strand
AGGCTTATTTTAAGGTTACAGACTAGCACACCTTTTGTAGTTGATTAACACACATTCATCCTGGGTGCTGCTTGCTTTCTTTTCAGGAAAAACCTAAGTAATGCAGGAATAAAAAGAACTTGGGTTCAGTCTGCACAAAACCTGTCTAAATCAACATCGCACATCAGCAGTTTGTGTTTGTTTCCTTAAAAAGGAAAGCAGTGCCCTCTCGTGGGCCCCTTCTGATGTAGCCCTGGGAATTGAAACACATTTTTTCATCTGGTCTGTGGGTAGAGACGTGTGGGGGGGTGTTCTCCTTAATAATTTGCAAAGGGTATTTCTTTGCCACACATTAGTTACAAGAATAATCCAGTTATGTGAACGTGTGAAGCTGTTACCTGCTGATCACAAGGTCAGGTAAAAGCTCCCTCTACTAGATAGTGGTAAAATCTCACAGTATTGCTGAGGAGATGTGGATGCCCTTCTAAAGGGCTTTTTTTCCCCTAGTTTTTTCCTCAACAGCTAGCTCAAGGTTCAGATAGGAAGTCATATAAACTAGTTGTTTATTAAAACACCAGCAATTAACTGTAGAAAATGAAATAGCAAAGTAATTTAAAACTCTACATAAGTAATTCAATTAGGCATTATTCAATTGAGTAATTTGAGTAATTTTGAACTTCACATACTCGTTACAAAATACCAGAAAAATAGAGGCATCTCCTTTAGGCTGATCCTTAGAGTAAATCCTTAATATGCTTTGTCATCTCATGTTCCCCCACAGTTGAGGGGTTTATTAATAAGATTATAAGAATTATTTAAATCAAATTTACAACCCTAAACAGTCCACAGTCACTCAAGGCTGATTTCTGATTTCTATTTGTTCCCCGAAGCAGCTCCCAGGGGAAGAAGCCGTATTTGTTCCCATGCAGTTTATTTTGGTAGCTGTAAGTTAATATCAATTGAAGATGAAAGAAATACTCTAGCCAGTGAGAGTTTCTAAGGACAACAAAATAGTTTTCTCTGCCACTACATTCAGGGGCTCATACAGAGATAATCAACACCCAGAATTGGGAATATGGCAGCAGAACTGGAAAAGAACAGATGCTTTTTAACTAGTGAAGTACTACAGAAACTAAAGGTCTTGTGTAAAATTTATTTCATTGCATTTATATCAACCAGACGCTGACATGCTGTGCTACCTTAGGGGGTGTATTGCTTGTTTTCATCTTAACCTGCACCCTGAAAATGCTCACAGGATTAAATTTGAAGTGGCCCTCAGTAGTATTCCGCTCAGTCTTGGGAACATCCTAAGAGAATGTTGCAGTTTTCTTGAATCAACTTGCTTTTTATAAGGGAGAGAAAAAAGGGATATATGGAAATGTATGTGGATCTGCCCCTTGCCCTGCTCTGTGTTAAGCCAGGAGCTGCTGTTCCTCCTCTCTGCAGTACTGTGTATGGCACTGCCCTAGCTAGTCCCACCCGCAAGCTGTCAAGCAGGACACGTCTCAGCCCTCAAAGACCAGAATGCTGGCTGTAAAAATTGTGTCTGCCCACGGCGCCAGTGGCAGGTGTCACCCAGAGCTGTCTCCTGGGAGCCACCACCGTGGAGCCTTCACCCGCCCGGGCAGACTTGGGTGCAGTCAGCAACACTTTAGCGAGTTAGCAGTGGGCACAGGGAGATGCTGGGGTTTAAAATACTGGGATTAAGAAAGGACCTCTCCCCTGGTAATTTTTTTAGTAGAAAAACTTGGGATGAAACCTTTCCCTCGCCAAAGTCAGCAGTAACCAGAGCTCGGGAATTTGAGTGTGTCCAGAGCCCACCTCATTTGAGGATAGAAAGATTGGCTGCTCAGATCCGATCCATCTAGTGTGATGCCGTGTCATAGACTGGGATATGTAGTGGCTGCTTCTGAAGAGGACACCAACAAGTCCCAGGTCAATTAGTCTATTTTCCCATTGCAAAACTTGCTTTCTTTTTTAAACTTCATTAGACCTGGGCTCATGTCATGAAGAAGAAAGGTATATAAACATTTAATTCCTATATAACTTTATTCTTCCTATTCAGATAAATGTCTGGGTGTTGCATTCTACTAAGCACTTGCTCTCACATAATAAAAAACAAAACCAAACCCTCAGTAATATGGCGCTTCTAAATTGTGTAGTACATAAAAGATTTCTGGTTTATTAGTTTTAATTTGTTTACCTTTTAAGTATTTTTCTTTTAATAGGATTTTATTGATGCAGTGGATAAAGTAGGAATGCCTTCTTTACACATTGGTATTTCTGTGTGTATATATAATTTAAGTAGTGAGCTTTTATATGTCTGCCTCCTAAACTAACTGATCTGCAGGTCTTCATAGAGAGTATTTTTGTATGTGTATCACTTCAAGTGTGTCCATCACTTGCTTATAAACCCTTTTAATCTCTGCATTGCTGGTTTCAAAAATTGTTCCCAGCACTGGGAAACGAGCCCCTTGTTGAAGGGCAAAACCCTTATTTCTAGAAATAGCCTTAGAATATTTTAATTTTTCTGTTTTAGTCTCTCTACATTCTCATCCATATTTACTTTTTACACTGCCCTTGCACTCTGAATGGAGCTTTTCAGTAAGTAGCCCACAGCAATCCCCAGGAATTTTTTTTCCTACGTTAATTAAAAAGCCAGCAATGTGAATGAAGAGTGTAAATTAATGTCACATTTGCATTGCCTAAAATATATTTGCCGACGGGGAAATTCGCCAACCGTTTTTCTGGATGTTCACCAAGCTCTGCAGAGTCGTGCTGAAGACTTTCCTAGTTTGTCCTAAATAATGTTGGCCCTTCTGTAATATTTGATGGATAATTATTCTCTTCAGCACTCTTCTAATCACCATACAGACCAAAGTAGTTCTCCTGCAGACTCTTAGGGCGCATCCCATCATTAACCTTTGAGATTTTTGAAACTGTCCATTTTTTGTACGATTTTTCCTTGCTAGATGGACGCTTGACTGGATCAAGCTCTTCCCTCCTCTGCATGTTACGAGTACTTTGCAATATTTTTTTGTGAAGAGCTTTCTGTAGGCTTAACCAGACCCCCTTTCCTAGATGATCTCAACGTATTGTCTTTGATCCTGGATCTTGTTGATATGGTAAAAACATAGTTATATAATTGTATCTAGATGGGTGGAAACTTGTGACTTTCCTTAAGAGAAACCGTGCTGCTTAATCTTTGTTTGATCCTGAACTGCTTAAATGAACACCATATATTATTGGTCCATTTTAGGTCGCATGATGCTTTGGTTTGTTGATTTACTTCTCTGCCTAATACTTCCATTGGTTCTGGTGAGGCTTGTTGCTCCACAGGTGAATCTTTTCCTTCCTCCCCACTGTTGAGTTGAAAGAGTGCAGCCATTTGCAGTGGATTTGAAAGGCATATTTTATATTTGTATTAACTGAGGAACCACTGTGTGTATTTGTTTTGGAGATATGCTGTACAGTTCAGGTGGCCTACTTTGAGGTTTCTGAATGATTTAATTGTAAAAAGTCCTGTTGAAAGCACTGATTTTTTTTCATCTTTGCAGCTAACCACGACGTACAAAGAACTCAGCTAGCTCCGTGGTACTAAATGTGCTCCTCTTCTCTTCTGTTACTCTCAGGCAGTGCAGTGGACTTACCAGTTCTCTTCCAGGCTTCTTACTCCCTGGATTTCTACGTTCGAAGGATGACCAGTTGGTTTCAATCTCTACCTAAACTTTTCCCTTTATCTACACAGGACATTTTTTTTGCCTTTCTGCTGTTTAGAAGCATGAGCGCTTTGGCAGCAGCTGGGTGAGAGACTCTTGCACAAGTAGAGAACTGCAGCAAGCAGAGTGTCAGACTGGAATACTGATTTTGTTTCAGGTCCCCATGTCTTGCCCTTAAGATCCAAGGGATTGCTTCTTTAGCATATGTATGCACACAAATGTAGCATGCGACAGGAAAGGGAGACACAGGATGATTTGATTTCAGGCAGCATTCCTTCTTTCCCCCCTCCTCAGGCTTTATACTTCTAAACAAATTTAACTCAATGACCTCACAGAGGGCCTTTTTTCTTTGGTTTTTTTTTTTTTAATCTTTGTGCGTTTGGAGCACTTAATTCATCTTCTAAGGTATATTCTGAGTGCTGACTGCTGCCCTTTGTGCAACTCCAACCTATCCCATACTTTAACTTCTCATCATTCATCGCTTTAAGCCCAAATGCTGACCCCAAAATGCAGTTCAATACCACAAATAAGGTTGAAATGAAATTATGATGTTCTCCAGTTGATGTCTTTTTTTAATCTCTTATGGCAAGTCTGTTCCTTGGTACGTCACTTAAGACCATACTTACTAGTTCCCACTAAGTATTCAATGGCAAATGTGCAGTGTGTGCAATTGTATAAGTCCATCTCCTTAGAGTGAAATGCAGCTACTAAAATACAGATGAATTTACTGATTATAATTGTTCGAGCCAACTATCCCGCTGTATATCTGTAATAATTTATTTAACCAGTTTCAAAGATGCTAGCCCAGAGTCCCACTCGTGTAGTTGAGACCAGTATCTCTAAAAATTACTATTTCATCATTATAGACTCTTTCAAGAACAGAGCAATAGGTAAGGCCAGGGTGTTCTTGAAAATCTGCTTCACTCTGGGGTTTTTTTTGCACGAATGTGGTGCATTATTAATACATTGGGTATTGGAATGAACATATATCCTCATGCTTTTTTGCTCTCACTAACTTTTCTATTAGCTATGATCATGAAGGGCGTCTGACCAATGTGACACGTCCCACTGGAGTGGTAACTAGTCTTCATCGAGAAATGGAAAAGTCTATTACCATCGACATTGAGAATTCTAATCGGGATGACGATGTCACGGTCATCACAAATCTCTCCTCTGTGGAGGCTTCCTATACAGTTGTTCAAGGTACCAAAGCACACTTCTCAGCACACCTAACCACACACACAACTTGAGAAAGCAGTTCACAAAAGATTCGTGTTATTAGTGTACTCATGAGCGGGGGAAAAACGTGTAAGATTTGTGAGAAAAACTCCCATAAAGCTCATTCCTAAAATGGCAGGTCTTCAGGACAGGTAAGAGCTATTTCACAATCATGCTTTGTGTCAATTATGTATGGTTGTTACCTGCTGGGGTAAGCTAGTCCTGCTGTTACTTCTTGGGTCGGGTTCGCTCTGCCCGCCCACATAGTTCCCTGTTCTTCACTGCAGAACTGGTTCTGGCCCTGCTGCCAGAGATGCAGTCTGAGTGCTGAATGTTGGCTGGGGAGAGATCCCTCTGGAGAGAGGGAAGCTCAGGCAGCCTCCTACTATTAGAAATTAAATCTTCCAAATTTATACACTACCATTGCATAAAATGTAGAACAATCAGGGCGTGGATGACCTTGCACCACAATTAGGAGGAGAGGTCAGAGACAAAGTGGTGATGTGTTTGCTCGGAGCTTTCCAGCACCACCCAGGCATTGTATCTGATGAAGCAAAGCCAGTCAGTTGTCACAGACAGACTGAAAGGCATTTGGTGAGTGATGGGGTTTTTGTAGTTAAGATATAATGTCACTGGAATAAGAATATCATCATCAAACAATAGTCTCTTCCTGACATAAATGTCAACATTTGTAGACTATTACAGCGTGACACCTCTGGTTACCAAGGCATTATTTCTCTTATACCAGACGATTAATTACGTAGATGCTGTCCTTCTGACAGACAGATACCGATGCTTTGGTGACAGTTGCACACTGTAGTGCTCCATCCTGGCTCAGAATGGTCATGGCTGTGCCAGACAGCTGGAGAACTGCACGGCCACAGAAGCGCAGCGTTATCTTTCTGATTCTTCTCCACCAGCCAAGAAGCCCAGTACGCTGCTGGTGGGGTGGCAGGAAGGCAGGCAGGTGGACTACGGCTGCCAGCTCGCATTGCTGGGACCTCACACCTTGAGGATTTCAAGCCCAACTGTAATTCTGTACTTGGAGACAGTTTTTAAACAGAGGGAAAGAAAAAGAAGAGGCACGCATTTCTTCCCTCTCATAAGGAGTCCAGCAGTCTTCTATTTTTGTCTTTTTTTGTCCTGGAGTTGAATGGTTTGTTGTTTATCCAGCAGTTCAGTTTTCAAGAGCTTTTGTTCATTTTAGAAATAAATTACGTGGTTGAACACATATCAGTGTGCATTTTGATTCACAATTAAGACTGAAGGGAAAACATAATGAAATAAACACAGTATCTCTCTGCAGGCTCACTGTTACACTACTGTTCTTTACATGAATCAGTAACATCTGTAATTTCCACCATAGTACCACGTAAATGGTAATTGCAGGCTGACTTCATTTAACATCAACAGGAGTGCAATAAAAAACCAATCAAATTAAGCTATATGTTTTCTTTATGACTGGTGTAGCTAAATTATTTTCTTTTCATTATTGCTGTAGATCAAGTGAGGAACAGCTACCAGCTCTGTAATAATGGTACTTTGAGAGTGATGTATGCCAATGGCATGAGCATTAGCTTTCACAGCGAGCCTCATGTCCTGGCTGGGACTGTGACTCCCACCATAGGACGATGCAATATTTCTCTACCAATGGAGAATGGTTTAAACTCAATCGAATGGCGACTGAGGAAGGAACAGATTAAAGGCAAAGTGACTGTGTTTGGAAGAAAGCTCAGGGTAAGTAGAATCTGTCATTGCAATAACGATCTTTTCTTCCAGGGGCAGAAAATTAATTGTCCATTTTGAAGGACACGCCTTTCCCATTTTTACTTGTTGAAAATGTACTGTTCTGGGATTGTCTTTGGTATGACAATCTTTCCTTTATTTGGGAGGTCAGTTAACTGCTTGGAATCATCTGCTGCAGCCAGCTATAGAAGCTCCATTACTAAAAGTATTCCAAACGAGGTTGGTAAGAATACCCAGAACACTGCTGCAAGTCACTCTGTTTCTGAAGGGGGGTGGAATCCAACCCCTGGCCATTTGTTAAAATACTATGGCACAGTTAGTCCAGACACAACTACAGCTTGAGCAGTTGTGTTCTGCTTTTGTAAAATCCCCCTGCAGATTCACAGAGACAGGCATCTTGTGTCTATTCCCCTTCCCAAATGGCACGATCAGAAAATAATTGCCATAATTACAAAGTCATAAGCACAGGATAAGAAAGACACTCAGGTCATGTAATCCATCCCCTGGCAAATTAAAGATCTGCTGCAGCCGGATTAATCCCTTTCAGTGCTTTGCTGGCCTGTTTTTCACCCCTAAAGTATCTACACTTTCACTGGCTGCTTCAGTATGTACAGTTTTGGAAGGGCTTTTAGATACTGGGCGGAAAACAAATGCAGCACTGATCCAAGTCCTGGTTCTTTTAATAATTCTTTCAACGTCATTGGACACAAGATGCAGTGCTAGGCATTCAAGGTGATACATGAATATGATCTAGATAATTCTGTAGCAATGTACCAAAAACCAGTGAGACTCAGATGTTAAATTTGGTATCTTCCTGTTGCTTAACATCTAATTCATGGTGTTGAATTAACAAGTTTTTCCTTATCCTCACAAATGCTCAGAATACACTTACTGGGGAGAGGGGGAAGGTTAGACAAGAAATGGAATGAGCTTAGCAGCTAATCCTTAATGACTAAATTTCATGGCTGTGTAATTGATTTTTGATGTGCTGACCTGAAGAAGTTGATCGTAAGTAGAAAATAGATCAGGGCTGCATTTTGCCTAGTTGTTCCAAATAAAAACAAATAGGACCCCGCCATGAAATCGCTGTAATCCTAACTCTCACTACTAAAAATTTAATAGAGGTACTTGTGGTAATTAGCTGAAGTTAAACACGTCTTAGAGCTGAAACCTTGCCTGAGATGGGTTTTCTTGCATCATGTTTATGCAAATCAAAACACTGCTTTATCTAGCAACACCTCAACATTTAATTGTCTGGTGTTAGTCCTTGTAACAATAATCACATATCCATTTAGCTCTTTTAAATGAAAATCACTATGAGATTATAACAGGTTGAGTGGACTGAAAATGAAATTTGAAAATGAGGGAGAAAGCACGGAATTTATTTGCATCTCATTTATGCTAATTCGTCTTTATAAATTGTTTAGTGAATGAAATAGAGGGAGTGTGTTGGAACACGGGGGAGAGCAGGTGGCAGGCAGGGCGGGCTGCGGCAGCCGGGACAGCTGTGGCACGGAGGGGTGCGGACGGGGGGCACCGCTGCAGGGTCAGCACAGCACCAGGACAACCGGCGCGAGAGCACGCAGAGCACTCTCCAGAATCCCCAGCAGGGGATCGAGTGTTCCTGAGAGGGGTTGCCAGCATAGGGGATTCACCACTCGCCAGTATTACTGGAGCCCATCCACCTTGTCTTCAGCGCTTAGAGGGAGCTATCGGAAAGATGGGGACAGGCTTCTGAGCAGGGCCTCTTGCTACAGGACACGGGGTAACCGTTTGGAACTGAAAAAGGGGAGATACAGACTACATAAAAGGAGTAAATTTCTTACACTGCGGGTGGTGAGACCCTGGCCCAGGTTGCCCAGAGAGGTGGTCACTGCCCCATCCCTAGAACTGGGTGAGGTTGGCCAGAGCTCTGAGCACCCTGCTCCAGTTGCAGATGTCCCAGCTCCCTGCAGGGGTTGGACCGGATGAGCTTGAAAGGTCCCTTCCCACCCACACCAGTCTGTGATTCTTCAGGCAGTGCTGCCCTTCTGCACCATAGGCACACGGCTGCTCTACGTGTCGGCCCCTGCAAACGTGCCTTCCCCGAGCCAAGAAAGGCAGACCTGCACTTTATGTTATTTATCCCACTTAGCTGTCCACTGCTATTTATGCACCACACGTTCAGTGTTTTGCAGTAGTTCCAGAGAAAGTCTCAATAAGATTCTTTTCTGAAGAGTTTCTGCTCCAGTGCAAGACCTTTACCCAAGGCACAAAGGGATCATGGCTACGGCCACTTGTTCAAGCAGCAGCCAAGGGAAAAGCACCGTGCCTGTAGGTAGTGGAACAAAAGAGAAAGAGCTTGTTGGGTAGTCTTCAGTCATGATACTTGTAATAGTGTTGCTAGTGTTCCCAGGAAGAGTGGGAGGTAGTCATTCTGTTTGGGTTACTATATAATTAATATGACACTACAATTATACACTCTCTGCTTTAACTTGTTTTACAAAGGAAAATGAAGGTGCTGAATTATCCAAGCAGGTGCTTTATTCACCTAGTGATGTTTGTGTGTCTGCATAGCTCTTGTCTGTCTAATCGTTACAAAATAACGCTAATACTTCAGTTTTCTATGCCAAAAAGGCTAATAACTTTTATAATGTTTTTGAGAAGAGTCTGTAGTCAGACTTTCCTATGCTCAGGTTACAGTTACTGTAATGGAAGGAAGAAACTGGTTTAGTCAACTCGTTAGGAAGCCTCAGAAATTAAAAAACAAACAAACAAACAAACAAACAAAAAAAGCAAACAAAAAACCAAGCAACCAAAAAAGCCCAAAAGCTAAAATTCCATTTGTAATTTTCCTGCAATACTTTTTTTTTTTCCTTGCTTCCTAGAAGAACTGCCTGTCCTTGAGAAATTGGGATCTTCAGTCCTACCCTAACCCTGTCATGTTCTAGCTAAATGTTTTTGAGGAGTGAAAGCTCTCTTCTGCTTCCCAAGCGCTCGGTGAAGGAAAGGCTTTTGATATGTCTCTGTCATCAGGATTGAGCCTACACCTGCAAAAACGAGAGTAGCCAGTTGAGAAAGTACTGGTGTTGAGTGTAGCTTCCCTGGCTTTGTTTCCATTACAATGGGAAACAGAATATGATTTATTTTGCCAAGGTGTTCTAAAAAAACCCTCAGCTTTATCTTTGAATCACAAGAGAAGTCGCTGCTGGGATAACCTTTGGGAAAACCTACAGAAAAGAGCTTTTTCTAATAATTGCCCACCAAGGAAATGTGAACTGTTAAAGAGCTACGTTTTATTAATGGAAAAAATTAGGATAATGAGAGATAATTTAAAATAATTATTTCTTTGCAAACACAAGGTTGTATTAATTTTGAATTTGCTTTCTGTATAACTGAATTCCTGCAGAGTTGGTTGGGGTGGGAATTGGGTTTACCCCTGCCAGTGGAAATATCTCAGAATAACTTTTATGTCCTTGAGAGAGGCTCGGGGTTAATTTACATATTGTTTGATGTGTAGTTTAATTTTGGATTAGAAAAAACGTTGCTTAATCAAAGCTACTGTAAAATATAAGCTGAAGAACAAATTCCCAGAAACTGATGAATACCTTTTAAGTAGTCATTGCTCTCAAATTATATCTAATTTAAAGACGTCTACTTTATTAATGATGCATCTACAATTAAATTACTTAAGAAGCTTTATCAGATTACAGCATTAGCCTGAATTCTGTGTCTTAGCCTCCAGTGAATTTATTTAGGCATCTCCCATCGCAGCACTCTCACTAGAAGCCTCTCCATTTGGTATCCTTATGCTCCTTCGTTTCTTTTTGCTCTTTAATTTAAAAAATAAAAATTAAAAATCTGGGACTGAAACACTTCAAACTGAATGAAGTGGAAAAAGGAAAAGAATAATATTTAACTTAATTATTTAGCACTTTTGTTTCTCAAAACTAGAAGCCCATCTTTTGTAGCCTGTATGATGAGGATTTTTAATCAGAAGAAACCCAGCCCAGGTGATCGGGTTTTTGAGGAATCTGTTGGGAAGTAAATGAAGAAAAGATGAAATGAGTGAATTTGTAAGCAGGGTGTTGCAACTACCAAACCTAAGCAGCTGAACCTCAATCGAAGACACGAAATTAGCATTTCTTCTATTGGTTTTGGAGCCATCGTAGGGAAAAAGGCTAAGAACTACCCATGAAAGAAAAGTTACTTCCATTTAAAAGTAATTTGTTTCTTTGCTAAGTGCTAACACTGCACTTCAAGACCCAGGTGTGCAGTCGGTCTGTCTGCTCTGACAATAAAGGAAGCCCTTCTCTGTAAGATTGCAGGTCCCGTGTTCATAGAATCATAGAATCATAGAATAGATTGGGTTGGAAAAGACCTCCAAGATCGAGTCCAACCCCTGATCCAACTCCAATTACTATATCATGGCACTAAGGGCCATGTCCAGTCTCTTTTTAAAAACCTCCAGGGATGGTGAAAGGTGGTGTTGGAGGGAGCTGGGAAATAGCCCAGTAAAACACTCCCAAGTTACATGTGCCAGGAGGTCATGTATACTGAGAAGTTAGGTACAGGCAGAAGTAGAAAGCGAAAGCCAGTTGGTTGAGAGGAAGATGTCCAGCTCTTGTCAAAAATGCGGGGAAAGGGAGTTGTCTGTTGCACCTGCTATTTTCACACTGACAACCCATGGGGCCGTAGCGCCCACCGCTCACTGAACGCAGCCTTCTTTCATGCCATAGGTGCACGGAAGGAATTTACTGTCCATTGACTACGACCGGAACATCCGCACAGAAAAAATCTATGATGATCACCGGAAATTTACGCTGAGGATCATTTACGACCAGCTAGGGCGGCCCTTCCTGTGGCTGCCTAGCAGCGGGCTGGCTGCGGTCAACGTCTCTTACTTCTTCAACGGGCGCCTGGCTGGGCTTCAGCGCGGCGCCATGAGCGAAAGGACAGACATCGACAAGCAAGGCAGGATCGTATCGCGCATGTTTGCGGATGGCAAAGTTTGGAGCTACACCTACCTAGAAAAGGTAGGTGATGGTGTTTTACCTTCTGGCATTAGCTACAGAGTACTGTTCAGCTTCATTTTAAGCTCTGTACGTAACTGGCACGCACAGGAATTATCTAAGATTTGATGTAATCCTGCTGTTAAGAATCCCTTTGTACCTGCTCTCAAAATTCCTTATTTTGCAATTAGTCAACTGAATTTGACTAATTTTTAATGGGAAATACTTGGTTCATGGTTTGTCTCTTTTGAAATTTTCCTGAAAGCTGCCATATAATGACATAAACGAACATGATGAATGGTGCTTAATTAAGACCAGAAATGCATGCCTAGACCTGACAAAGGTTCAGGTAGAAACGGGTAATTCATCTCTAATTAGTACTTTTTAAATGAAAATATGGTTATGCATTTTCACTTAGCCTAATTAAGACACTTCAATCATAAATGTGGCTTTAATACCAAAATTGCATGTTAGTGTCCCTTTCCTTTCTGTGAATCTGTCCTAAGCAAACCGGAGCTGCTGTTCTCTGCCGAGTTGCTCGCATATTTCACAGCAATCGCTGCGAATTGCAACTGCGGAAGGATAAATCGCGTCCTTTACCAAACTTCTCTGCATCCCTAAGGAAAAAAAAAGGGAAAACCAAAGAGTCCTCCTAAAGGGAGGGCAGCAGACGCGTCGCTAACCTTGACGTTCTCTGAGTGCCAGCAGATTGTTTTCCAAGTAGCAGATCCTCTCATCTGGCAAGCGGACAGTATTCCCGAGCAGCATTGTGGCCCTAACTGATGTTTCTAATTCTCATTTTATTCATTTCCCATTAGTGCCTCTTCAGCCAACTGTTCCTTAATGCCCTGTCAGAGGTCACATGATGAACACTTGTAACTGTGGATTACTTCTTTTATTTCCTCCTGCAGTCGATGGTACTACTGCTTCAGAGTCAACGACAGTACATCTTTGAGTACGATTCTTCAGACCGGCTCCACGCCGTTACCATGCCTAGCGTCGCGCGGCACAGCATGTCCACTCACACCTCTGTTGGCTACATCAGGAACATTTACAATCCTCCCGAAAGCAACGCGTCGGTCATTTTTGATTACAGCGATGACGGGAGGATTTTGAAAACATCCTTTTTAGGTACTGGCCGACAGGTCTTCTACAAGTATGGGAAGCTATCCAAATTGTCGGAAATCGTTTATGACAGCACTGCGGTTACTTTTGGGTACGATGAAACTACAGGTGTCCTAAAAATGGTGAATTTGCAGAGCGGGGGATTTTCTTGTACAATCCGCTACCGGAAAATCGGTCCTCTGGTTGACAAACAAATCTACAGGTTCTCTGAAGAAGGGATGGTCAATGCGCGCTTCGATTACACGTATCACGATAACAGCTTTCGAATCGCGAGCATCAAGCCCATCATAAGCGAGACACCTCTTCCGGTTGATCTTTACCGTTACGATGAGATTTCTGGCAAAGTAGAGCATTTTGGCAAATTTGGAGTTATTTATTACGATATAAATCAAATCATTACTACGGCGGTTATGACGCTGAGCAAGCACTTCGATACCCATGGCCGCATTAAAGAAGTTCAGTACGAAATGTTCAGGTCGCTGATGTACTGGATGACGGTGCAATACGACAGCATGGGAAGGGTGACGAAGAGAGAACTGAAACTCGGCCCATATGCCAACACCACCAAGTACACCTACGATTACGATGGAGATGGGCAACTGCAAAGCGTAGCGGTAAACGACAGGCCAACCTGGCGTTACAGTTACGATCTGAATGGAAACCTGCACCTCCTGAATCCTGGGAACAGCGTCCGCCTGATGCCTCTGCGCTACGACCTGCGAGACAGGATTACGCGCTTGGGTGACGTGCCGTACAGAATCGACGATGATGGATTCCTGTGCCAGCGAGGCTCGGATGTCTTTGAGTACAACTCCAAAGGACTCTTAACGAGAGCTTACAACAAAGCGAATGGGTGGAGCGTCCAGTACCGTTACGATGGACTTGGCCGAAGGGCTTCCTGTAAGACTAACCTGGGGCATCACCTACAGTACTTTTATGCTGATCTTCACAACCCGACAAGGGTAACTCATGTCTACAATCATTCCAACTCAGAAATTACCTCTTTGTACTATGACCTGCAAGGCCACCTCTTCGCCATGGAGAGTAGCAGCGGGGAAGAGTATTATGTCGCCTCTGATAACACAGGCACTCCCTTGGCCGTGTTCAGCATCAATGGGCTCATGATCAAACAGCTTCAGTACACAGCGTATGGGGAGATCTATTACGACTCTAACCCTGATTTCCAGCTGGTTATTGGGTTCCACGGAGGGCTGTATGATCCTTTAACCAAACTCGTCCATTTTACCCAAAGGGACTACGATGTCCTGGCTGGACGCTGGACATCTCCTGATTACACCATGTGGAAAAACATTGGTAAAGAACCCGCTCCTTTCAATCTGTACATGTTCAAGAGTAACAACCCTCTCAGCAATGAACTGGATCTAAAGAATTATGTAACAGGTGAGGCTTCTTTACGTTTCGTGTAAATAACCCTACAGTTCGGGCATCGATTTGGGAAAGAAATCAGACTTGTCCTTACAAGCCATTCACTGAATCCTCCCATTTTCCCTTCTGTGCTCCGAGAAGGACTGGCCAGTCCTGATTCTTTTGATATTGCTCCTCCCCAAATGAAGGGCATTAAATGAGAAGCTACAGTGAATTATGGTCCAGGGAGGGGGGGGGTAATTTTCACTAAATATTCACTTCAGTTCCAGCACGGCCACAGTGCTGCGCTTTCTCTTGAACTATGGAACTGTCTGAAGATGTGTTCATTCTAATTTTATGTAAAGAAAAGCAAAGTCATCTAAAAGAATTGCTGGCAGGTTAGTTGCAAAATGTGGAACCAGAACTGCTCAGCATCTCTCCCCTTCAGGGTTACTTTCAGAATTAACTGCTGACTGAGCCCGTGGGCACATTATGAATTAGCAGCAAGAATGGATTTAATTAAACCTCTTTTTCCCATTTAACTTTTAATATGCAAACAGTCTTTAGTCTTTAAAAACAAACAAAAAAAATCTTGATTTGTTACTTTTTTTTTTTAATTATTTCCTTCTGAAAGACTATGGAATGTGTGGAGCTAAGAAAAAAAAAACAATTTAAAGTAGTTTTGATCACGTACGTTAGAATTGGGTAAAACTTGTAACCTCTTCTTAATTAGTAATAATTTTTCACTTAGTAATATCACACAGTACTTGAACTAGCTGCTGGCAATTTCCAGAAAGAAAGGTAATTAATTTGTCTTCAGGAAAAGCTTTTCTCAGAATTGAATATGCAGTTTACAATAATTAGAGGAGTGATATCATTTTTTAAAGGGAACTATCTGAATTTTAGCAGTAATTTGAATTTCAAGAAAAGTTTGCATTTCCTTCAGAAAAACCCGTAGCAAGTTTCATTAGTACATCGGGACCTAATCGTATGTGGAACGTACCCCAGGTGCTGCTGGACCTTTTTTGCAAGTTGAATTTAGTGCAGCTTCTCTCTGATAGTGTGAAAAAAATATCAGGGACTAGAACTACCTTGGGATCAAATTCTGTCGTCCTAAATACAAGAAAATTCCTACTTCCACCACTGCATGATATTTTGCTAGGTTCTGAAGTTGCTCTCACTTAATTCATCCCTCCACTGGATGAAATCCAGGAAGATATATTACATTTTGGTATAACACGCACCTCATACTCCGTAAAAAAAAAACTTCACTGGCACCGAAAATATTTGTTGCTGTATGGAACAAACCAGATTATCTTGCACAAGAAGTGATTGTGGTGGCACCTAGGTTGTCATAGTTTGAAAAACACCCAACCAGTAAAAAAAATGATTAAAAAAAATACTTCCCCACCCCAATCCATTCTCCCTGCTAACCCCTGACACCGCTCTATTCACAGGCTTTGCTGAAAAGGAATTCCTGTAGCAAGTGCCGTGCTGCAAAGCACATGAGCTAAGCAGAACAGTAACTACTTTGTACAGAGGACCTCTTCATTTTTGTGGAGCTAAGGCAGCTGAAGTGAATCGTTCAGGAGATACCATTGTACCATAAAATAAATTGAAGCCTTAGAAAGGAGCAGTAGCCCCTGTGCTGTGAGCTAGAGGAAAATATGGTAGGCACCGTGTGGTGAGAGATAATGTGCAAATATCTTCGTAGCAGCAGAGTATTTTACTACTTATTTCAGTGTCAGGATGGCTAAGAAAAGGAGACTTTTCCTGAGAAATTTACATTTTTTTACCATGTAATGTTACCTCTGCTACAAACGCTGGGAAAGGAGGCTTGGCAGCAGCGAGCGGGTGCCGTGCCGGGGCTGAGCATGTCCGGAGGTCTGCATGGCTGGGCGGCTGGCCCGGGGCACAGCCCGCTGGGCACCCACCTGCTGCAGACACAGAGTGTCACAGCGGCTCGCACGAAGACGTGGCAGGAGGAGCATCAGGCAATGGTGTAGGGCAGCGAGGAGAGAAGGCCGCTGGAAAAGACGCGAGGGATTTTTTAAATGAACATGATCAGGAACATAGGTCCAGGTCAAGAGAGAAGTGCCCGTGCTCCCACACTGCTGCTCGTTTCCATCACAGTCAGCAAACAGAAATGTAAAATGGGGTCATGGGTTCTTTTTTTCTCAAAGCCACCATTTGGATAACTAAAGTCATTAGTTCTCACTACCTGCTGAGTGGGAATTACTGTGGCTCGCTTAATGACTTAGCTTTTTCAACTAGATATGAAGACAGAGGTTTTTTACTGGTCGAACCCAGAGCTGGAACTTGCCGAAGCTCACCCCAGAGCTGAGCTGTAAGCCTCACGTGCAGTTCCTGCTCTTCTGTACTGGGCCTGCAGGGATAAGAAGGATGTTCACAGTGCCTAAATTTAGACATCTGAATTCCACATCTAGCTTCTTGCTGCATTTAATGGAGCCTCCCGAGACCTGATGACAGCTACTAGAAGTAGGACAGAAGAGAAGCCCTGTATCTTCCCAAAGGACTGTGAAGATGTTTTTTTAGCAGTATTAACCTAATAAAACATCACTGTAAAATACACTTTCTAGGTTACAGTAGCCACGTCAGGAGGTGCCAGAGATGGAACAGGTATCGCATACGGTAAAATGTTTGGATAATCCATGTGCTGGAATGGGAAAAGAAAGCAAGCAGTGGTCTATTTGTGAGGAACTATTTAGGGTGAATTTAAAGCAATATTCCCTGTGCCTGTTGAGGTTGGATTACTACAACTCTGTAAAGTGCCACGCTGTAATATGAATTATGGGTTCCACTGCTACTTGAAATTAAGGAGGTCAAGGGTGGATTTTTGAAACTTTTTTGATTTCTTGTATTTATTACACACATTTATTTCTCACTTGCCTGCTTACTTTTGATTTTTAGATGTCAAAAGCTGGTTGGTGATGTTTGGATTTCAGCTTAGCAACATTATTCCTGGTTTCCCTAGAGCAAAAATATATTTTGTGTCACCGCCATACGAGTTGTCTGAGAGTCAAGCATGTGAAAATGGACAGGTAGGCAGAAATACCAACTTATTTCTCTTGGTAAATTTGCCCCATTCTATGAATAGAACTGCTGGCTTTTCTGCAGCTACAGCATAAGGCCAAGTATTTATTTCTGTGCAAAACGAAGTGAGTATAGTTAGATTTTATACTAATGAACATATGTCTTACTTGCCAGCCTTTGTTGTTATCATAATTACAGTGTCATTAGTTTGTCTTTTAGTGAGTTCTTCCTTGATTAACAAGTTGTAACTGGATTAACTTGATTAGCAATGACAAAGGGAGACTTTGTCAGAGTAATTTATCATCTGTTGTTTCTTTGGTAAAACCATCCTAATAACATATGTGTTGTGATAAACTTAGGTTGGTACTTGCTGTACTGCTAAGAAATGGTTCTTCTTCTCACCCTGAAATAGAATTTCTCATCAGTTTTTGTCTGATGCTTTTCAGAGAGGCTTTGGTTTGCTACTGCAGTTACTACCATTAACTCCAGTTGGAGTGCTCATACTTACTTGTCAGGTTAAGGGTGGAAAATGGTTTCTGCATTCGACCTTTATAGTAAAATCCAACTAATTTAATAAGCTTAAAAAGAGTACCGGCCCAATTACAAACGTAGTCTTTGCTAGGCTTACTTCACATTGGGAGTAATACAACAGAAATGATCATGGAAGCCTTCATATACCCCTTTCACAGGCTTCAAAGTCATTGAGAGTCTAAATCCCCTCCTTGGAAACTGCTTTGTTCCTGTGGAGCCCAATCTCATCTGTGTTCAAAAAGGTTTATGTTCATATGTGTTTTAGTCATCTATACGGGTTGAAATCTCCGGGCGAAAGCGCCCAGAAGTTCAGTGCCATCTTTTAGTAGACTGATTCTGTTTGCTCTGATTAAAGTTGTGCTAGGCTTGGGTCTGACTTATTCCTGTAACGGACATTCTATCGTTCGCTGAAATGGAGGTCTGGGCTTGGTGTATGCTACAAAGGGGCATTAAGGAGAAATGTTTTATCTGCTACTACCAATGGCCACATAACTTGGCAAATGGGTATTTACCTGGTTCTGAGCAGGATACGTCTATGGATGGGTAACTGAGGGTGGTCTTCCCCTAGCGTGGAATTTTTCACTGTGTGGCTTTCCTTACAAAAACCAGCTGTTGGTCTCTGAAATGCTCATGTTCAGCTCTGTACCTTCTACGCTGTTTTCCTGTGTTGTTTTGCTTTCCCCAGCTAATTACAGGAGTTCAGCAGACGACAGAAAGACACAACCAGGCTTTCATGGCTCTGGAGGGACAGGTCATATCTAAGAGATTACATGCCAGCGTTAGAGAAAAAGCAGGTCACTGGTTCGCAACAAGCACTCCGATCATTGGGAAGGGAATCATGTTTGCTGTGAAGGAAGGCCGCGTAACCACCGGCGTTTCCAGCATAGCCACAGATGACAGCAGGAAGATCGCCTCGGTCCTCAACAGTGCCCACTACCTGGAAAAACTGCACTACAGCATCGAGGGGATGGACACCCACCACTTTGTCAAGATAGGCTCAGCTGACAGCGACCTCGTCACCCTGGCGATGACCAGCGGGCGGAAGGTCCTGGACAGCGGGGTCAACGTCACCGTCTCCCAGCCCACTCTCCTCGTCAACGGGAGGACTCGAAGGTTTACGAATATTGAGTTTCAGTATTCCACCCTGCTGATCAACATCCGCTACGGACTGACCCCCGACACGCTGGACGAGGAGAAGGCGAGAGTGTTAGACCAGGCCCGGCAGCGAGCCCTGGGATCGGCCTGGGCCAAAGAGCAGCAGAAGGCCCGGGATGGCCGAGAGGGCAGCCGCCTATGGACAGACGGAGAGAAGCAACAGCTTCTGAACACGGGAAGGGTTCAAGGTTACGAGGGATATTATGTCCTGCCTGTGGAGCAGTACCCAGAGCTAGCAGACAGTAGCAGCAACATCCAGTTTTTAAGACAGAATGAAATGGGAAAGAGGTAACAAATTAACCTGCTGTCATCCTTTGCTGGATGAATCAGTAGTCGTAACTGTTATCTCCTCTCCTAAGGAGATGAAGACCTAAATGGGGGCACTAGGCTGAGCTACTCTGGGATAGTAGGTGGCAAAAAAGCTCATATTTTTTGAGTTAAATGCTACTGTTCAAGTGATTAAAAACCACATCCTGAAGTGGACTAAAGCCAGACTGAAAACTCTAACCGTACAAATTTAAAGGTACCCCTGAAATATTACCCGCTTGTTCTGGGTCTAAAGAAAAACAAAAAGGAGGCCTCGTATTGTATTACCTCACTCCATTCACACGTGAGCAAACTAAGAAATCCAAGTGGGCCACTTTCACTAACCAGCTGATGAAACACAGATGATTCAGACTGCTTGTTTGATAAATATCCAAGAGGTTTTCATTTAAAGCAAAATACAGGTGCATTTAAAACATGACTTTGGGGTGATTTGTGTGTAGCAACTGGAGGACAATGAGAATGCAAGTGAGAGCGCACTGGAAATAGTAAAGAAAAATATATTTAAGAGTAACAAAACCACACTTGCACTCTGACCCTCCACTTGTCTGGCCTGAAGCTTAACTTATTCAAAGAGGGCAGAGTGTAAAGTTACATTCAAAATTGGTGGCTATAAATCACTACAAATAAATTTCATACTCTGTTTGTCTTTGAAGATTTCCATTGTGGACAGTATAACACAGTTACAGGGTGTAGTCTGTTTAGATTCAGTAGTTTGTTGGTATCAGTTCCAGTAGAGCTGTGGGCATTGTGTTACACTATTGCAAATGGGCACCACGTCAGATCACCCTGTACATACATCAGCCAGAAGGCACAATCACTGTTTCAGATTTAAAAATTATTAGTGTGTTTGTTTGGTCGAGAAACTGAGACAATCACATTACAGTCACCNAAAAAAAAAAAGAGACAGAAAAATAATTAAAAAAAGTCTAATAAGAACTTTGGTACAAGAACTTTTTTGTAATATACATGTATGAATTGTTCATTGAGTTTTTATATTAATTTTAATTTGCTGCTAAGCAAAGACTAGAGACAGGCAAAGATAATTTATGGCAAAGTGTTTAAATTGTTTATACATAAATAAAGTCTCTAAAACTCCTGTGAATTCTTTGTCCTCCATTGTGAAATCTTTTAAAAGTGGAATCATGTTAGTGTCTCGCTCTCACCTAATGCACCCAGCACCTTACGTGTCAAAATGACTTTGCTGTTGTTGTACAGTGGATTCTGCAGAGGGCTGGTCCCCTGTGATCTCTAGGGAAGCAAAATCCTACGCGTAGATCCCCCAAAACTCTGCTTAGGGCACACCAGAAAATTGGTAAACGCTTGAGAAATTCCCTCCGCACCTGATGACCAGCAACTCTCAAACTGCTATGTTTCAGTACTGGATCCAGTTTAGTGGCACTCAGGTAACATCCAAACGGCCAGAAAATGCGGTGACATAATATTAAATGGAATCAAATGGAAGGTGGAAGGCTCTGCTGTGAGCCAGGAAGTCTCCACAAGATCTGTCTTCTTTGGGAGATTGCTTATTTCTACCCCATTTAGAAGTTGCAAGTAAGATCAAAGCCCCTCTCCTAAGCAAACACTAACTCCTGATGATGTTAAAAGGGAACCATCCGTCAACCGGAGCCCTGCTGCTTTTATCTCATTTAAGGACGTAGCTAGGGAGCTCTACTTAATTTTGAGAACAGTTTTGCTTTTGGGGTTGCAAATGAGGTTTTTAATGATTCATGATATCGACAGAGCTGCTCGAGTTGATTATGGGATTTAATTGACTCCAGGGCATTTTTCAAGCAGCCTGGTTCCAAGGCTGTGCTGTGTAACACCTACAGCACTCCAAGGGCACCTCACTTTTGCTGTGCCAACAAAAGCCATCCCATTGTGCCCAGAGCACTACACCACTGTGTTTGCCCCGTGCAGCACTGGAACCCCTATCCTCTGAAGTCCTCTATGTCCCTCACTGCAGATGTTTTTCTGTACTGGTGAAGTGCTGTTAAGTTATTGGACTCTTCTTTACAAGTGGAACCTCTTAGACAGGTGGTGGTACTTTTTCCTTTTAACCCGGAGGCATAAAAAAATGAAATCACAAGGCAGAGACACTTTTTCACAGTTTTTCTGCATTACCCTTGCCCAGTGCTGGTAAGCTGCTTAGGTCATTGTTTTGGAATGGGCTTTTTCTTGCAGTCGAGAGGGTTGAGAGGAAAACCCATTGCAGAGTCCCCAGCGTCCTTTATTCTGTTTCCATTCTCCTAAAGCTGAAACTCTTCAGAAGTTGTGGGCAGGCGCAGTGCATGAGCCCAGGCCAGCCCAAGAGCTATGAACCCCGGTCTGCCCTTCTAAATCACTTGAGCATGCGCTGAAGTGTCTGCAGAGCGAACAAAGATCAGAGAACAGGCTTCTGTTTGAAGCTCAGACCAGCTGGAGACTCAGCATTAGAGTACATTTGCTTTTTTCCTATTGGATTGCTGTAACTGCAGGAATTTGGTATTTACTACCTTGCATTTTAGCTTGAAAAAGAATGGTTTGCTTCTTGACTTAGCCCAAAGCCTGGGACTCGGCTGTCGGTACAGGAGTGTGTCTCAGCACACCCTGCTCCTCACCACCACCGGTGTTCTGCCTCTCGTGGTTGCACACCGTGGCATTTTGGCCGCATGATGGCAGTTCTGCCCACGAGACGCTCGGGTACCAGCCTTTGCCTCCTTGCACTGCCTGGCCCACGCCTGTCCCCATCACTTCCACGGCAACCTTCATGAGTGACCCAAATAGACACACTGACAGCAGCTGCTACTAAAGCTGGGCCAGAGCGATGGATCCACAATACTCTTATGGGAACAAATGTGGGGCAGGAAGCATTTAGACCCTGTGATTTTAATTTGCTAGCTGAAGTACAAGGGCTGCCACATGCACACACCCTGGGCTCTGAGAATGCAAAGACCCAGTCTGAAACCTGCACGGGAGCCTGGCTCTGGGAGTGTTAGTTTTCCCCTCCTGTCCCTTCGGTAGTGCAGCCACTCAGAAGTCACCTGACAGAAATGAGTGTGCCAACAGCTTTCAGCCTCTGTATATTGTTACCCTCTAAGCCTCTGATCTTCCTGTAGCCCAGGCTCCTCATGGCTGTAAGAGCAGAAGAGCTGGATATCCTTCGTCTGCCCTGAATGTGACCATAGCACCTCCTCCCAAGGCTCTCTCCTGTTTGTTGGTCAAGGGTTTCCTGTGCAAACAAGCATCAGCCTTCCCTGGACATCCAGGGAAGCCACATCAGAACCAGGTGCCGTCGAGTAATTTGCATTAACTGCTTTGTGCTGTAATTTCTGTCAGGCTGACCTTTTTCCGACAGTCTTGCAAACACTTCTAAGGCTCTCGGTGATGATCGAACATGGGAATGTGGTCGACGTTCAGCTTTGAGGCTACAGCCCTAGGAAACTCAAAAGGAAAAGTTTCTGTAACCTATCATACCGTCCTGTGTTCATCTTGTGATCCTGCAAGAACCAAGTCAGCCATACCCTCAGGTGGCCTTTATTTTAACTGCATCTGTTCAAAGCTAAGATCTTACCTTACAAACTAAGGTAGGATGGCCTTACAAGTCCTACACCGCACAAATGTTAGGCACAAGGCCCTTAATCTTGGGGAATAACAGATTTTACCCAGAAGACCTTCTCTAGCAGTAACTTTTTCTCAAAAGATGAACCAAGAATTAGATGTGCCTGGGCATTTCTGAATGTGGGAACCAGCTGTCGAGTTTAACAGGCTCCCTGGCTTTAGCTAAGCAGGGTAATGAAGAGGTACCAGCCCCCCGCTGCCTCTGAGCTGTTCTGCCAACAAGGAGAATTCCTTCCCAGCCTCTTCAGGCACAGCCTGCAGCACAAAGGTTTCTTATATGCAAGGATTACTTAGTTTAAACCCCACTCATTGCATCTGAAATCTGCTACTCCTCTGCAATCAAGCTCACTTCTCCACCTCGGTGGCACCAAGTGCCGAGGGCTGCACGCTCACAGCAGTTTAAGCCATCGTCTGCCCCGGGACAGCTGCTGAGGCAGCTACAGAAGACAATTTATTCACAGATCTCTGAATTAGCAGAGGGAACTCACAGCCTTACAGCCACTTTCAGTCCATGGAAACCAGGGCAGGAGCGCTGGCTCTAGCAGGAGGCTCCCCTGGGCAGAGGCTGCCCCAGGAGGCTCCTGGTGTCAGTAGTACCAGTCCTACCACGCTGTCACTGTTTGTTTAGGTCTGTAGTATCTGAACAATTCTCTCTCCCTTGCATATAGGTCTGTCATTGCCCTAATAAACATAGTTCTATGCAAAGTCTGAACGTGACCAAGAGCTCTAGAAAGGCAAATGCTGTTGCTGATATCAAAGCACAAATGCCTCAGGCTGATGAAGCTTTTACTGGTTCTGCCTAACCCAACATAGCAGTGCTGGGTAGATCCAGAGTCACAGCCATGAACTGTGTGTGTCTACAGTAACATCTGACAGGTGACATCTGACCTGAGCTACTAGGAAAAGCGAGTGGTATTTAACAGTGGCCGGGACTGGGTCACACACCAGTCACAACAGGACACTTTGCAGCATCCTCCCAGCTTTACCCATCTCACTAACGGACTACCTGGGTAATTTTGGTTGTAGCTGACCAAGAGCTCACTGTGTCAGATCAGCCTACCCACCACCACCAAAAATAAATAAGAACCAAGAGGTGGAAGCACCGGCATGACATGCTCAGGTACCCACGTCAGGCACTGAGCCCAGCGACCCGGGCAGGCAAACAGCTTGGTGGAGAAGGCAGACTCTGGACCCTTCCAGCCTCTCCCACACAGTTTGGGTGGCTGCCTGAGAGCACCCTGCATCTGCAGGCCAGGCACCCTCTACTACCACCAGCCCCAAGAGCCACATCTTAACCTGGGGCAGCAGGGTTTGCATCAAGGTAAGTGTCAGTCCCCCAGCAGACGCCTTGCATGCCCCCACCAGCAGCACGGCAGGTGCCACCAGCCCTGCCCAGACCTCCCCGCACCTCCTGCAGCAGGAATGGGGTGTTCCTCTTTCCACGAGTTCTGCAGTAGCTCCCCAAAATACATATCTAATGGAAGTGGTGAAGCTTGCTCTTATTTTCTTGCTCATTAAAATACCCATGTAGTGTCTTAGCCTCTACCGAGGACTTAATGGTTCTGGGGTTAGAGTCAGGCTACTCTGGTGCCAAGGAAAGAAAATACCAACAAGTAATAAAGTCAAATGTGGCAAAAACACCACGGGAGAGAGCTGTGTGCCAACCTTCAAAAAGCAGTGCATGCAGCCAATTTATAAATGCTTCACAAACAGACTTTACAGTGGAAGTGGCCGTTAAAAGCCATCGCGAGAGCAGGAGGTGGCCGGCAGTACGCGCTGTGACCCTGCCTGTGCCGTGGTACAGCTGCTCAATGGCACCGTGCTCAGACAAATTCTATTTACAGAAGTTCTACATCTTTAGATGACAGCTTCTGGCAGGCTTCAATCTAATTTTGTGGTTGCACGTAAAAAGGAAAACTGCCAGCAGCCTTGTGTTGGCTGCGCTCCTGCCTGCTCTGCTGAAGCCCAGGCCTGGTGGCTGTTTCAAGCCCCTCTCCCTCCCCACACTTCATTAACTGAAGCAATCACGTAAATGAAAGTAAAATAGTACAAAACTTTAGTCAGTGATGTAAGTTAGCAATCCAACTATCTTCATTTCTAGTGGCCACCGCTAGCCAATAGACTCCTCTGGATAAATCAGACTTTGTCACCCAGCAGAAGTTCTTCCTAGAGATAGCAGCCAGAATCCTCTTGCTGCTGTGTGCTGTGGTGGCCTTTCTGAGGCCATCTCCATCTTAAGGCCTTGCTCTCTGCCCTGGGGTGGGGGCAGGCAGGCCAGCTAGCCATTACAAAGCTCAGCTGAGAGGAGTTTTGCCACCTGTTGCAGCACAGGGCCCTTAGTAACAAGCAGGGAGGGTGATGGGTGAAGCCCAGCTCCTCTCTTTAGGTTCCACAGGGTCACAGGCTGGCTGAGGCAAACCCACTGGTAAGTGCAGTGACTCAGAACTGTGTCCAGAGGGTTTTGAATATCTTCAGGGATGGAGATTACAACCAACCTCTCTGGGCAGCTTGTTCCAGCACTCAGTCACCCTTGCAGTAAAAATAGTGTGTCTTATGTTTAACCAGAATTTTCTGTAGCTGTGCCTGCTGCCCCTTGTTCTGTCACTAGGCACCACCAAGATGATCCTGGCTCACTCATTGTCACTCCTCCCTTCAGATGTTCATACACACTGACAAGATCCCTGCATGAGCCACCTCCTGTCCAAGCTGAACAGTCCCATCTTCCTCAGCCTCTCCTCCTACATCAGATGATCCCGTTGCTTCATCATCTTTATGGCCCTTTGCTGGACTCTCTCCCATGTATCCATGTATGTCTTGTACAGGGTACCCCAGAACCAGACCCAGCACTCCAGCCATGTCTCACCAGCACTGAGCAGATGGGCAGGCTCACCTCCTCAGCCTGCTGGAGATGGTCTGCCTAAAGCAACCCCAGATGCTGTTAGCTGCCTCGGCCGCGAGGACCCATTGCTGGTTCGTGGTCAGCTGGGGTTGTCCCCCAGGTCCTTTTCTGGAAAGCTGCTTTTCAACTACTTTTCAAACCCCACCTTGTGTTTTGGGTTGTTCCCCCCTAGGTATGCAACTCTGCACTTTCCTTTGCTGAATTCAATGAGGTTCCTATCAGCTTCTTCTTCCAGCCTGTCCCCCTGGATGGCAGAAGACCTTCTGGTTTATCAGCCACTCTGCCCAGAGACTCCCTCAATCACCATGACCCTTCAAAGACAGCATGGAATGGCAATGCCATCAGCCAACTCTCGCAGCTCCTGGGTGCAGCCCAGCAAGTCCCAGGGACTTCCCCGTGTCGCATTTGTTGCTCCCTTACCTGATCCTGCTCGACCGAGGGTAAGTCCTCCTTGCTCCAGATGTTCCCCCTGGTCAAGCCAAAGGCAGATCATACCAGGGAAGACCAGAGGCCGTGAAGACATTGAGCAACTCAGCCTTTTCTCTGTCACCAAGCACCACAGGACAGAGCTCTCACTGCCAGGCTGACCTACACAGGAGCTCAAAGCCTCTGTGTTGTGCTGCCCAGTGCTGAACCTCGCAGCAAATCATGAAAAGCAGCTTCAGCTGGCTGAGGGCGACCAGGGCCCCAGCTCAGCACCTGTGTGCTCAGCCCAGCTGTGGCCACGGCGGCCTCTGATGATCCCAGTTGGGCACAGAGAGACCCCGGGCAGTGTGGCCACTCACCCCTGCCCCTGCCCCTACCCCTGCCCCTGCTGGGGGACCGCTGCCCAGCCAGCAGGACATAGGGACGCAGGGACGATGCAGGTGCCGCTCGCCCTGAGGCACCGCTTGGGTCGGGGTGAGCAGTGGCCATACAGCAGCGGTTGGATTTGTGAAGTGGGGAGAGTGGGCCTTAGAGTTCTTGCTGCTTGAGGATACGATTGGCTCTCTGGGCTGCAAAAGCACACTTCTGGTTCACGTTGAGCTTCTCATTCACCAGTACTCCCAAGGCCTATTCTTCAGGGCTGCTCTCGAGGCAGTCACTGCCCAGCCTATCTTGGTGCTTGGGGTTGCTCTGACCCAGATGGAGGACCTTGCATTTGGCCTTGCTGAACTTCAAGAGATTGGCATGGGCCCTCTCTCTACTGCTCCTACACTTGGCAGCCACAGACAGGTGGCAGGACAGGCTGCCAAAGCAGCAGGGCAGACTGTGGAGGCACCCAGCTCCTGTCCCACTGCCACCTTGCTGGGCAGCAGCCAGCCTACAAGAGCAGCCTCGGTGGCTCTCGCCCTGCCACTTCCCACTTGGAGAGACGATGGTACCTGGTGCTTCACCAGTCATTGCTACCAGCTGCTGCCCCAGCCCAGAAGCCAGACCTGCTCATCAACACTAATGGGGGGAGGGGAGGCCACAGAAATCCCACCCGCAGTGCCCTCTTGTCACTGTTGTCACGTAAAAGGAGCCTCACAGTTAAGAAACATAAAGCAGGTTCACAAACCTACATCTAGAGAAACAGATTTTTGCTCCCCTTGCCCTGCATTAGGTCCACGGTGCCACCCCAGCCCCAGTCCATGGTGGTGCTCGGCTGGCTCGTTTAGCTGGGGCACAGCGCTGGCGCTGCAGCTTTTCAACAGCTTGCGGACGATTGCCAGCGTGGGTGTGCAGGGGGACGGTTCCTTTCACGAGCCCGTGCGGGCTGTTCCCACCTCGTGCCCAGAAGAAGGCACGTGTCACGCTTGATAAGGATGAGAGCCAGCCGGGCTGTCCCCTGAGCAATGCCACCGCCGCAAGGCACCCGCGCAGGGCTGTAGGTGGCTCTGGGTTGGGGTGTCAGAAGCCACGCTGGCAGTACTGCAGAAGGTCACAGTTTCAGGGCGGGAAGGTGGAGTCCTGGGGCAGCACTGGGGCTGCTGAGCTGACAAAGGAGCAGGATACACTTGCTTGTGGGAGGAGGGCTCCCTGACTACTGGACAGGCTGGTAAAACATCCAAAGCAATGGATGTTTCTGTCATCTGTGTTCTCCATGAGAGCTTGATGGAAATTTTTTAACTTTTTTTTTCATAACTGAGAGTGAGTGAGTGTTTGGCCCCCTTCCTGACTGCCTCCCGCAGTGCCAGGGCTGGCTGCCAGGGGCACTGGTGCGTCCTCAGCTCCCACCCAGCCCCACGCCGAGTGGCTGGGTGGGCAGCTGGGTGGCAGCTGCCAAGAGCTGCTGATGCTCCATGGGGGACAGCCAAGTGCCAAGGGGCTCACACTGGGATTGGAGACTCTCACCATTATGAGAGCAGATCCAGCTTCACTGGGGCGAGCTCCCATTCAGGTTCAGCAGCTCCCAGTGTCTTCTACCAGCAAGAAAACACATTGCAGTTGATGTCCACACAGAGAAGACAGAGACCTGATGTCTCCAGCAATGCCAAGGACAAGCTGCAGTGCAGTACTTCCAGGAGGCAAACAAGGGGCTAAGGGTTGTTTGGAAAAAAACAAATTAAAAAAAAAAAATACCGCCTGTTG
>VWZY01004844.1:435925-448958 GCA_013399075.1 Chloroceryle aenea | reverse complement strand
GGCACCGGCGCCGCAGGCTCGGAGAGGTGTCGCTGGGTCCTGTCCCGCACCGTGGCCCACCCTCCGCAGGCAGCTCCGTGGCCTTGGCGATGAAGGAGGTCACTGACTTCAGGGTGTGTTTCTGATGGCCCGTGTCTGCCTCCTGCTTCCCAGCCATCTCCTCTCGCTCCTACCTGCTCTGGGGAGCTCTTTCCCTGTTTTGCTCCCTTTAAGAAGTAAGAGAATCAGAGGACAGTGTACTGTTGAAGAGCGATGTCACTCTCTAAGCAGCGCTCTGTCCCAGCACGTTCTAGTTCTGCGCTTGAGGCAGCTGGGGTAAGGCAGCATCCAGTAGCTCAAAGCATGCAGGAGCTCAACCACTGGGTTGCTGTGGAAATTGGAAGTTTCGAATTTTTCCCTTTATTGCTCTGTTAGCCGAAATTCCCAGGCACGGGACCTCAGAAATCCACCCTGGTGAGGTGGGAATGCCAACAATCTACATATGCGATTTCTCGTTGATAACTTGTACACCCTGCCCCTGCGTGACAGGGAGCATTCCCCTTGTGCCGGGGCACCTACTGTAATTCCTGAATTTGTTTGCCTTTTTCCCCTTGCCCCAGTGATCAGTTCCTTGAAGGGGTTTCTGCTATTGGTGGGATGTCAGTACTTTTCCTTCTCTCCAGTTCTCCTTGGATGTTTGTTTTTTAGTTAAGCCTGGAAGTGAATGATTGCCCAGTTTTACAAGATCTCAAGGAGTGTTCTGCATTCCAGGAATAATCCTTGTGCGTACTGTGCACAAATGTAACCTGGGGGGTTGGAGCTCATTTTGGGGCTTCTGCTTCAGTAATATCATTGAGAAGGGCTGGTAACATAAGGAGTGTGGGTTGGGGTTTTTTGTTGTTTTAACCTCCATAAAAGTCCCTACAAGCTTAAATTAAGAAAGCTTTCTTAGCATCTTTATTGTGCTATAGGGAATGAAGACAAGTGAGAAATCTAATGGGCTTAATGCTGGCTTATAAAAATGCCTTGTGTCCTTGCTTAGTGATTAAAAAATGACAGGAATGACTAAATGGGTGCCTTATTTACGTGCACGTACTGAGCTGTCGCAGAACCACTCACCACTGTTAATGGAGAATATTCAAACACCTACTGATAGCTCCTATCACATGACATAATTGTTGTGCACATAGAAATACACCTGAATACACATGGTAAAGTCCTGACGAGCTTTGCACCTGAGTCATCTTCCAGTAGTGCTACCAAGAAAACAGGCTGTATGGGACACTCTCCCTGAAAATCCCCCAGGTTTTGAAGACCTCAGTGGTCCGGTATGAGAACAGCGGTGTGACACAAAGCTCATCACGTGAGGGCATGTCCTTGTAAAAGTTGAAGCCCTGCTGTGACAGGGGAGAAGTTTCTTTTCCACCTAATTACAGCTGTCTGTTAAAAGCAGGTGATGGGGAATTTCTGATCAACTCAAGTAGTAAGGTATCTGCTCCTTGCAGTAATGAATGTGGATTTACACGCTGATGGTTGAGCTTTATCAGCGCGATTTACACGGCAATGTTCGTGCGCCCAGCCTTTTACAAGCCAGCTTTAGCACTGCTGTGGCTGAGGGGCTGGTTGGAGCCTTAGCCACGGTGCCTCTCTGTGCTGTGCTCACACACGATGTCTTCTAGCCAGTGACACGTAGGAAGTAGGAAAGATAGTAGGAAACATGGCTGTAAACCTTCAGGTTGGAGGCTGTGGAGGAAGCTGCATGTGTTGGGGCTCGCTCGGAGCCCAGCTGCTTCTTGGTGGGACTGTACCTTTGTAATACCTGAGGAGTTTATTCAGGGAGCAACCTGTTTCTAAACCTTCACTAAAGCTTTCATTCTAGTTTTGTTTAGTGGAAATAAGCAGGAGCAGGGATACCATCTAGGTTCAGGTCATGGGCTGGCCATTGCTTTTGTGACAAGGCTTGGTGTCCCGTCTGCAGCGGTGCACAGGGGGGTTGGTTTAATAGGCTGCTGGGGAATCAGGCCTGCCTGTGGGTGTGCAGAGAGGGTGGGAGGTGAGGGGTGTAAGGTGGGACCTCAGCTGGCCTTGGACCGTATGAAATCGAAATCTGTGCCAGTGAAGCTGGTGGGACTGGTGGTTTTCCAGTTCCTGTGTAATGTGTGACACCAGCCCTGCAGATGGACTTGGTAAGAGGAGCCATTAGACTTTGCTGGTAGGAAGTCACAGGCACCTGGTGGCATCTCATTCTCCTGTAAAGCTGGCCCCAGTGATGCTCAGGCACCTGAAATCTTGACCGAAGCAACAGCATGTCGGAGCACCTTTACCTTGTGCCTTCTACGGGTGTACTAGACTTCAGGGCAGCCCTGGGAAGCCTGGGGATGTCAGAGTGTTTTTAAATAACCTCAAGAGTTTTGTGACTTAACTGTTGCTGTACCTGCGGTGTGGTGCAACAGGAAAGAATCAAGGTACCTTATCAGCAAGAATTTTAGGCTAAAAAGTTGTAAGGCAGTTCTGGTGACCAAGTAGGGAAGAAACCCACCAAACCCAACTGTGTTTTCCCTCATGCAAAAGGAAGCTCGTGTAGCAGACTCTCTTGTGTATCCGTTTGAAACCAGGTAATTGAGGATTTGGATAGAAGGTGCTGGGAGATCAAACCTTACTGAGCTGGGGAAAGAAATTTGTCATTCCCAGTTTTGAAAGCAAGTATGACCTCCCAGGTATGTGCGAGTACATACCATTTGGTAAAACATGATGGGGAGTTGTCACAGTTGCTTTGTTAATGCAGGGTGCATCAGCACTGTAAGCTGCTGTGCTGGTGGCCAAACAGAAAATAGGAACGGTGTCTCAAAAGGTTAGCAAGCAGCTCCTGCCTGTTCTCAAACATTGGTGTGAAACAGGAATTGTGCCAACAGACTGCCCTGAATGGGATTTCTCCTTACACAGCCATAAGGGTTAGAGTAGGATGAGGGTTCTGGTGGGTGTGCTGTCCTTGGGTTCTTTACACGGGGTTTAGGGGAACTTCTCCTCTCCCTCAGTTGTCTTGGAAGAGGTTTGGTTTTTTTTAGTGTTTCTTGCCTTTCAGTCCAGAAGCTTCCTGACTGCACCAAGGATTTGGAAATGCCTGATAACCTGCCCCGCATTCCACTGTTTGTGTTCTTCCTGCTGACGTGGTGTAAGCATTTTTTTCTGGGTTATTTTAGGTGGAGCCTAATTTTACCCAAATCACTGGACTCCTGTGGAGAGTGAAATGTAGTGAAACAGGAGCACTTCTGGCTTAAGTTGGGTAAAGCTCCTAAACAGCAGCAGATGTTTTCAGTTTGGGGAGGCAGCAGAGACTCAGTTGATGGCCCTTCATTTCTTGAAGGCTCTTATTGATGCAAAATGTTGGAGACCTTTATTAAATGAAATCCCAGATTCTGCTGTTGCTCCCTGAAATCCCTTCCCACTCCACATGGAGGTGTTTGCAGTCTAAACCTCCAAACAGGGCTTTGGTGAAGAGCATTAGGGAGGAGATTTGCCAAGGCTCAGGGTCAGCATGTGCCAGCGTCTGTGTTGTCGCACGTAGAAGACCTTGTGCATGTAAAATAGCTTGGGCTACCTATTTGCTGAGGAGGATTCAGGTTTGCTGAGCCTGAGGATCCTGCTGAAGAAAAGCCTTCCCTCGAGGTCTGCCCGCTGGGCTTGATGTGAAATACTGCACAGTATTTTGTCTCCCCAGTCTTGCTCTCCTCTTGAAGCTTTTCATCCCCAGCATGCTCTGCCCTTGATCTCCAAATTTGCTGTATTAAAAGATTTAGAAATGTGTGCACCATGCTAAAATTTCCTATGTAGCTGTCCACTGCTTGCCTTATTTGCCTATGGCATAGCTAGAATCCCTGCAATAAAGCTAAATATAGCTGCTAACTTAAATGTGGGAGTTCTGCAAAATAAAAGGGCTAGAAGGGAGGGCAATGAAAAGCAGTGAGAATGAAAGGAGCTGTGCTTTTCTGTTGATAAAAATCGGGAAAAGAGGAAAAAATTCTCAGAGATGGAGCATTTCTTTTCCCTGGGTTTTTCTTTCATCACTGGCAGCAGGGTAGGTCATGCAGCTGAAGACTGCTCCTTTGATGCCTACTGCTGCCTTTCTTTACCGAGAGCTGCCCAAACACCTTGTCACATATATGAGAATCTGCTGCTTTCTCATGCTTACGTTCCCCAAAATAGCTGATTGTTTTATGAAGAGCAGGCAGTTCAGCGTGTGCCTGTGGAAGCTGTGGATAATCCTTTTCCACGAGTGCTGGAGTGACAGAAATGCAGTGTGCACAGCCATCCAAGTGCCATCTCTGGGAACAGGTGTCCTAATGTGTAGGACTTTTTCTTACCATATTCCCCCTCCACCCCTCCCAGTAAATGAAAATGACTTGGTTTATATAAGTGCTAATATGTAGGGAGATAAGGACAGCAGGTATGATTGTTGTGACACTTGAAATGTTGTTAATTTATTAATGTCAAGATTCTTCCATGACGAGTTAACACAGGCTGCACTTGTACTTGGAAAAAAGTGGATCAGAGCTGAAATCCATCAGACCTTTTCACTTATGAAAATTCCAACTATATTGTATTATTGTTTTGGTTTTTTTCCCTGACAATCCTGGTGGGATGTATTGATCACGCTGGAGACTGCAGGGACTGCCTTTGGAGCCAGTGTGCTTCCTCACTTGTGTAACTCCCTTCCAGCTGGGGAGGGAGGCTGGAAGCAGCAGGTATGATGCTGTTTAACAAGGGCATCACTGCTAAAGGTGTGGTGCACACACGTGGGTAGTGACAGAGAATGCTGGCGGTGACTTTAGAACTACTAAAAGCATTTTTTATCTTCCTTCCCCATGGAATGTGGAAAAAGGGAGAAATGTGAAGCTTTTCAGCTCAGCAGCTTTTAATGCATCGTGGGGAATTCTGAGTCTTAAAAGATCAGAATTGCTTTTGAAGAAATCTCTGTAAATCGCATTGTTTAGAAATATGTAGGTTGAGCTCTGCTCTGCCAAGGTCATCTTGCTCACAAAAGCAGTCCTTTAATTTTGCCTCAAAGACTGGTGGCTTGTGAAGTTAGTGACACTGCCACGGACTGGAAACTTGTTTGGCAAGGGGATCAACAGCTTCACCCCTACCTAGGTCATGTATTTCCCTATCGAAGTAGCTATCTCGATCTCCATCCAGTGGAATGGCAGAAAACTGGCTAGTACATCCCAGGTGATGTGGGTATGGCAGGTGAGAGGTGGCTGCTGCCTTGGTCACCTGTGGTGGGAGCTCAGGGATGTTGCTGATGGGGCACCTTAAGCCAGAGTGAAATTCTGTATTGGTGAGGGGAGTGAGGTCCAGAAGCTGGTCTGGCTGAAAAATGTTGGCTTACTTTCTGGGTTTGTTTTACAGACATGGTTGATCCAGGTTGCGTACGCTTGTGCTGGCACAGCTAGGGCTCAGCTGGAGGCTGGCACGTGTGGGAGCAGGGCTAGCTCTGGTGGCAACTGGGGAATGCCGTTTGAGAGTCCACTTGTGAAACTGTCCCAAGGCGTGCTCTCTGCCAGTCCAACCGAGGAGGAGTTCCCAGAGCTGGATTTCTGACTGAGTTTTATGGGGAGAGTGGATTTGTGCTTGCTGGTGCCCCAGGTGGAACCAGCAGTGGGGTGGAGCACCTCCTAAAGCTGTAATTTGCACTGGTATTTCCATTGCTAGCACAGTTATGGGAAGATGAGTTTGCAGCAACTTTTTTGTGTCTGGATTTGATCTAAATCACTTTAGCTTGTGCCAGAAAATTTATTGGAAGACATGGGAAGGCTTGTCCAAGGAAAATTGTTCAATGAAATAACTTCTACATAAAGAAGTGGTGTGTGCTAGGTGGCTGAGGGTTGTCCTGCCACTGGCCTGCCACAAGGCCTTTTCACACCAGTCTCTTACCTCAGTTACTGGAGGAATCTCTTAGTAAATGATTAACATTCTGTGCTCCTGAAGGTGAGTGCGTGTCACCCAGGCAAGCCTTGCCCTCTGCTCAGCGTGCCGAGGAGCATCACCGCCCCGCAGCGCGTTCTGCGTGTTACGGAGCCTGCCGGGGCTGAAATGTGCTGGTCTTCACCTGATGCTCTCTTGTCTTCCTCAGAGGGGGAGAGGTCGTACCGCTGGCTCGGGCAAGCCTTGCTGATCTTGTCCCTCTGCAGGGGCTGGCTGCCCAAACCTGGTCACCTTGGGTGCCTCATGAGCAGGGCATGTGTTAGCTCAAAAAAATAAATGACTACAGCAGGTGGGTGAAGACAAAAACAGGTGGAGATGTAGACCATGTAGATGCTGCTACCTACACAGAGATGAGAGAGATATGCAGATCAACTGTTTCCTTGGGAAGAAATACTTTGATGCTGGCTGGTTGCCCTTCTTGAGGCCTGTTTAGTAAGGTTACATGCTCTGCTTGTGGTAATGAAGACTTAGCTTTAACTGCTCAAATAATACCCGGAGTTCTTGTTCACAGAGCCTAAGGTTAATTCTTCCCCTCCCCCCACTTTTAAGCTCCATGCATAGATAATTGGCTGAACAAACAAGAGACAAAACTGCTCCCAGTAGAATAATAACTGCTTTTCACTGCTACTCATCCAGTCAAGTGACATCTGGAGGACTTTCTGGATAGTCACAGGAGGTTTGGTGTGTAACGGGAAGATGCAAAGGAGCCAAGTCCTACAGCTGTCAGTGTTCTCTCTTTTTCATGCTTTTGGGTGGGTTCTGCTGGCTTGGTTTGTTCTCTGTTTTTGCTGGTACTTACGGCTTCCACCCCAGCCATGATGTTCTACAGCATAAGTACCCAACACGTTTAAAGGCAGATGAATTGCTTTCTCAGTCTTGTAGAGGTGCTGTGGGGATTAATTAGTTCTGACAAAGTGCTTTCTGGCTGGGATGTCAAGCTGATGTTTCAGGACTAATGGTATTGTTCAGTGAAACTATTTAATTCTCCTCAAATGCCTAATCACTGCTTTAGAAGAATTTACTCTGTGGGCACAAGCTCTATTGATTTAAAGCACGCAATAAACAGTATTGATTTGCAAGAGGCCGTCATTCATAGCCGCTCTGCGCGGAGCTGAGATGTCAGGTGGTCACACAACTATTTTGAGCTGGTGTGTAAGTGAAACTATTGCTTAAATGACCCCGTGACAACTTGCAAATTTCTCATACGGAATTTAGAACTGCTTTGTACTCAGAGCAAGGTGACCCAGCTGCACGGGCTGTCCCCTTGCTGTCCCTGAGCTATCAAGTGCACAAATGCTGGGGGACATCCTTCAAGGGGCTCAGGCCGGGTGGTGCCGTGGGTTGGCAGTAGCAGTTTGTTGGACTGTGGCATCTCGCCCCTAAGTGAATGGGAAGAGTCACCTCACTGAGATGCTTGAAGTTCTCCTAGTTGGACTGCTTGAAAGATTGGTTTGGAGCTGTTTTTCCAAAGGATCCCAAAGGGAATTTGGATGGGGATGATAAAGGGAAGTATTTGACTGTCACATGTGATGCCGCTCTGCAAAGTATCCAGACTCTTTCCTGTGAAGTATCTGGGGTGGGTGGCTTGTGTTGGGTGGTGCTGGGTGAGTTCCAGCTCAGGCTAGAGGAGCTCGTAGTAACCCCTTTGGGAGGTGGAGTCTCTCGTACCCGTTTGGTAGAACTGGCTCACCCAGCATCTGCTGAAGTGCAGCAGCAGGCGCAGGGTAAGGTCCACACTCTTAGTGATGCTGCTCTCGTTTTGAATGGCCGTTGGGCTGTTGCAGTGCTCTTCAGACAGGCTTTTGCTGTCGAGATCCAACCTTTGCTCAGAATGGTGCCACTTCAGTTCCTCAGCATCTGATGGGACTTTGGTTCAGTCTTCTAGCTGTTGCTCATGCCCTTTGCTGTTTTGATGGGATGAGAGAGGCTCAGCTAGCCAGAGACCTTCCCTCTTTGGAAGGGCACTGCTGCCACAGCAGCTTCTGTGTTCTTTCAAGCTTTTTTTCCAGATGGTCCCTGTGACTAGAGGAGTGATGCTAATGAAGCAGCTTCACTGACTGCTGTGGCTCTGAAGGAATTCCTGTGTAGTAGGGATGGAAACTTTTCTCAAGGGATAACTGGCTATGGAAAGGAAGTGTTTTTAGGATGAGATGGTAAGGATTATCTAAATTAGGATGACTTGTACTGTATGTAGTGTTCCAGATGAGCTTGTCATACTGAATTGTGTGTGTGTATATATATGAAATCCTTAACATGAATAATGCTTTTGTATTGCAGGGTTAAATTTGAAATAATTTCAGCACTTTGAACAGACCTTTTTTTGGAGTGTGTACATGGTGGTGCTCGGGTGAATCTGGTTAGTGGTGTGTGTTAACCCTGCAGAGAATAAGGAGGTTAAACTCTTCTGTTTGCTATGTTATTCAGCATTTCTCAACATCTGATCTCTCTTCAGTTGTCAGTTCACCCACTTGTTTAGATTTTTCTGAAATTCCTTGAAGTTATCTTTTCCTCCAGCTATCATAAATAGCTCATCAGCTAGCAAGGCAGTAAGCCAGAGTTGCAATTTGTCTGTTCCTATGTCCCTAGTAAGCTTTTCACACTGCAAGATCTAAGCATCAAAGTTAATCTGTCGCCTGGATGGGGCACTATCCAATTGCATGTGGACATGTACATAGAAGGCTTTAGGCTAGTTCTTAAAGTCAGTTTTCCAGCGTTCTAGACACAGGCAGATTTGTCTGGTGAAGAGTTCTTCCTGCAGTCCTCAGCGAGTGGTATTCTGTTTTATTTTAACCTATATATGCAGGAAAGTTCAAGGTAAAGGCCGCTACCATCTCCCATGGCTTTCTGTGGCACCAAGGTTTTGCAAGATACCTTAGAGTTCCGAACTTTACTCTTCTTTGCTTTTTAAAATTTCAATGTAGAAGCTTCCAGATTTCACTTGAATCCAGTCTATCAGCTTTTCAGTGTGACATCATTTCAGCTTTTCAGTGTGACATCATTTCAGCTTTTCAGTGTGACATCATTTCAGCTTTTCAGTGTGACATCATTTCAGCTGAGAAGGTCTGTAATTCTGAATGAAGGTGGATATATTGTCATATATCATCTGTTAATTATTCATAAACTATCGATGGCACTGCTCCTTTCTCATGGAACTGACTCCCTAGTAATTCAGTTTAGAAGGTATCTGCCATCATGGCCTTTCTTGATGCTAAGGGAAACATAACACAAATGTAAATACTTTTGTAAGGGATATGTTGTTTTCTTGCCTGGTTTCTTATGCTCCTTGGGTGCTGCTCCTCACTTCCTTTCCTTTTTTTAGGAGAAGAATGTGTGGGTAGAAGGGGAGGGGTATGTGGCAGAGGAACCTGGCTTGGTCATTTGCCAAAGGGTTCCATGGATAAAAATCTCAGTTTGCAAAGACAAATTTGCAATTAAACTGGTCACACAGAGTCCTCCACTCAGTCTTGTTTTCGTACAGCCTTTGTAAATGCCACTCTTATCCCTAAAGCAAATGTTCTGTGTTGAAGTTTCTCATCTTTATTCTGTATTTGTCCAGCGGTCTGTAGCTAATACTCCATAGTGCTTCCTGGTTTATTTTCTACCTGCTACCCAGACACAGGATCCTGCAGTTGTGGGTGGTAGTTCTGACAAGCTGTGTCACATCTTGAGTAGCTGAGGTGGGCTGGTGATCCTTTCTGGTGCACTGACTATGGGTTTTGTGTCAGGAGCTGTGGTGGCTCCTCTTCCCTTCAGGAAGAGATCTGTCGGTTATTGGAGGCAGTCTTGACTGACTGTAGCTGCACGTGCTGCAGCTGACAGCCTGACTTAGGTGTGTGAACAGGCAGCAGCTGCTCGTGGGTTGAGGGCTTGGTCTTGTGTCAGGCCATGGGCCATCGTGTCTCCGTGGCTGCTGCAGGGCAGCAAGGTGGGAGCTGGGACTCCATGAAAGAGGAAGGCAGCTGGTGCAGTTAACTCCTTGGTGTTCGGGGCTTTGCTGTGTGGTAATGAAAACAGAACAGTCTGCGAGGTAATTCCCACCCATAATCCTTCTGCTTGAAAATCTGCTTGTGACACTTGCTGCTGATGGAGCGCTGCTTGTCAGTGTTCCTTCACAATCAGGTTTATTCCAGAACAGACTTGCAGAAATAACCTAAATCAGCTCCTTTTGGCAATGACCTGTAAAGGCATTGCTGTTTGGACTGCTTCCCTGGAGTAGCTGAGCGGGTGTGTGGCAACACCTCCCGGAATGACAGTAGCACCTCTTTACAAATACCGTGTTGAAGACAGGCTGAAATGCTGCCTTGATCCAGCTGCTTTGTGACCAGCCTGGGTACCCAACAAGAGGTGTGGGGAATGATGGACGTACGTCAGTATGAATTAAGGATTTTACAATGAGACTTTTATTCTGTTTGTTGCTTCCTACACGCTTCTGGAGGTCCCATAAGCGTCTGTCTTTGCAGTTGAAGGCAAACTGTTGACCTGTCACTTCATGCCTTTGTGTTTCCAGCTCTGATGCTCAGAGCACTCCCTTTTTCCAGCGATTGTTGCTCCTACTTTCTCTCTCACAGGCTGCATAACACTGTTGCTTAGTTCTCTTACAGCGTCTGTAAAGCTTTTCATAAAGTAAGCATTTTGCCTGATGGGAGAAAGAGGTTTACAGAGCTTACAAAAAAAAAGGCAAGAAATACACTGTAGATAATAGATTCCAAAAATGCAAATTTGTTGAAGCAACTCCTTAAAAAGAAGGGAGAGAGGAAGGAATTGAAGATTAAAACCTGTGTTTATATACATGTAGAAGCCAGAGGCAAAGCAATCCATTCATAAATATACAATAGGATTTATGTCATGGTGAGAAGTGCTACATCCATATTCATGTGTAATTTGCAAATCCTTTAGCGATTAAATACTTTACTCCAAACTCTAGAACTAAATAACCTTCTTGTTGAAATGAGATGTCCAAAGGCTCTAATACTTCTCCAGCGAAGGGGAAAGGCTGGGTGGTGTAATAGAGCTGATACTCTTAATTTTCACTCTATTAGAAGACTCTTTGGTGTGCTTTGGGCATTGTTTTATTAGGATAATCATTAAGTCTTGAACAAAACATGTGAAGCAGAGACTTGCAGGAAACATTGTCAAGCTTAGCATGCTAAGAAAAGCAATTGGCCTCTGAAACTTGTTAGCATGTCTTGCTCAGCTGATTTTAATGTCAAATACCTTTGTCTAAACTTCCTTATCCTGTAGGTAAGGATGGAGGCAGGTGAGTAACAGAGCTTAGGGTGCCAGTGTCTGAAAAAAATAGCCTTTGAAGGTGATTCTCTTCACTTGTGCAAAGGATGTAGCCTTAGTTCTTTGTATTGCGCTAAAGAAATGAATAAGAATACATGGATGCCGATGCTCTTGCTTTTCAAAACCAAGTGTATACCTTCCAACACCAGGAGGGGGGAAAATACTGCTATGGAATAACTGTTTCCTGCAACTTGGGTTGTTGTGGCCGTGTCTGCTCTGTGACAATGCAGTTTCTGTGTTGGGTGGAGTGACGTGACTGGTTTATCTTACCCTTCTGTCATCAGACTACTTGATATGGGACAGCAACTGACAGGTGTCCTGCTGAAAAAAACAGAGTTCAGCCTATGCCTCTAACACTGCAGTGATAAGATAAGGTTGGAACTTGTCAAACAGTGCTCTGTGTCAGCCCTTACCTTCCTCGAGATCCTTTTGCAGCTGGAAGCCATGGGTCTGGGTTCAGCAGCTGCTGTGCTTGCGCAGCAGACGGGCAGCCAGGTAGTACTGCACTTGTGTCGTGGCAGATAGCTCTCTATGGCTAAGGCCAGTTACTAAAGAGCCACATTTTTGGGGGGGATTAAAGTTCTGCTCAGTTCTTAAGATTGTACAGTTTTATCAGGCTAAATTCTCTGTTTACCCTTTGGGAAAGCTGTGGTTTATTCTCATATCTGGACCGGCACAAAGTGTTGCTTACTGTGCGCTCTCCTGGTGCTCCTGATGGCTTATTTTGGAATTGCTCCTTTCTGTAGCTTTTTCTGCTTTCTCCTTTGCGCATCAGTTTTGTGTTGGGAAGAAGCCAAAGTATGTCCATGCTGGATGGGAAAAGCCAGCAGAGTTCTCATGTTCTTTCCTCCCCGCCGAGGTTAGTCCCACTCTGAAGGTCGTGTTGTCTGATTTAGCTTTCCTGCTGCTCTTCTGTAGCAGCCAGCTTCTGGGATGCTTTGATTCAACCAAACAAGAGAACAGGGCAATGCACTCAATTCACTAAGGACTATATGTGCATTTTTCTGTCTGGCACAAGTGTAAAAACTTGCCCTTTTAGTCCTGTTTACTTGGTTTTCTCATTCAGTCACAGGCAGGTTCTGCACCTCGGTGATCAGAGAAGAGCCCTGGATTCCCTGTTGCTGTCTGGTGGGGTGTGATCAGGAGGTGTGTAGCAGAGGTGATGTCCCTTTGGTGCTTGGGGGCTCGGCTGTACAAAGCTGTACTTCAGTTGATTTGAAATAATGTTTCCAGGTAACTGTTTAGTTGTTGCTTTAAGGATGAGCACTGAGACTTGCAGAGCATCAGTGTGTCTAGCTGGTGGCTGGTCACGGCGTGGGGATGAAGTGCAGCGCTGGGTACTTGAAGAATGCAAATCAGTCTGGTTCCATAGCAAGGACAAATAGGGCTGAACAAACCCAGTCCTTTTTAAACCGAACCCTGCATGGGTGACTTCCTGGCGTTTCATGGTGGATACTTTGCTCATCAAGTAGTGCAGGTGCAGACAGGGGAAGGGCTGACGTGCAGGGCGTGATATTTCTGCTACCGTGAGGCTGTATGAGCTGGTTTTGTGACAGTATCTTGTTGATGAGGAAAAGTAGAAGGGATGAATTTATTAACAAGCCTCACTTTTGAAATAGGCACTGCTTAGGTAAAGGCTGCCTGGGGTGTGAATTTGATTGCCACTCTGCCCCTCGTTTTAGTAACCTTGTTTCCCTCTGGATCCATCTCAGAGGAGTGCAGTGAATTGATGCGCACAGTATTGTAACCACTTGGACATTCGCTGCTGGAAGAGGTAAAAATCTTT
>VWZY01004844.1:407417-433247 GCA_013399075.1 Chloroceryle aenea | reverse complement strand
TGCCATAGGAACCGAGGAGGTCCCTGCCTGCCGTGGCGCCAGGGCCCTTCTGCTGGGATTAAACCCGGGCCAGCGTGTTATGGCAGAGGCAGAGCTGCTGGCTTTGCCATGGAGCTCTTTGTCTTCACAACCCATCACCTGCACCGCTGCTTTTCCTCGCTAACTTCACTCTTACGATGCAGACTACGGCTTGAATGTTAGGCAGTGCTCTGCTTTCAGATGCTCGGAGTGGTAAAAAAGGGAATGGGGACTTTAAACGTGGTTGGGGGAGCAGCATGTGCAGCTAGGGTCACACACAGCCAGTCGCTCTTGCGGGGCTCAGCTTTGTATTCAGATGCACTGGCCGGCGAGCTGCAGACATTCCAGATACTTGTGTTCGTTTTGGCTGTATCCAGGCACGCACTCACAAAGAGCAAGATGCGTGCAGTGAAGTATAAATCCCGTCCTCTAATGACTCAAAGCTCTGTTGTGTGCTCATACATGCTTAACAGATTGAATAATTAGCTGGCTTTGTGAGCAGGCAGCATGTATGATTCTTCAGTAGCTATCTAGAAATCTTCTGTGGGGTGAGGAGCGTCTGTCGGTCCCTAAGCCNTGTGGGTCCCTAAGCCTGTTGTATCTGTGCGGCGATGGCTACCGGGTGGAAGAGAGGGGGCTGCATCCCCTGCCCTGGGAGGAGAGGGGCTTCCCAGGCCTGGCGCTATCACCTCTGCATTTCCTTGCACCCTGGACTGGCAGGCAGCTCTTCCCCCTTGGCTGCCGGTGCTAGGCTGGTTTGGCCGGCTGCTCTGTGGCTGTGGGGACAGGGGCTGTCCCCAAGGACAGCCTCCCCACAGCGCCCTTGGAGACAGAGGCTCTCCAGGTCGCGTCGCCGTGCGCACCGTGTGAGTTGGCCTGCGGGTTGGATCAGGCTTTGTCCCGGGCTGCAGCCCGCTGTGGTATGAAATAGTTCTCTCAGAAGTGTCAGGCCTGGAGGCCGTAAGCTCACTGCAGAGTTCTCCTGACCCTGCCGCACAGGAGCTGCTGGGCCTGCTGGCAAAGCAGCCGTTGCTGCGGCGCTGGGCTGGCTCACCCCGGGGAGTGGGGTGTTGCTCACCCCGGGGAGCGGGGTGCCTGGGGCTTGCTGCTGTGTGGGATTGTGACAGGTCGTGCTGGCCTCCGGGAGATGTGGAGGGTGGGAATGCGGCCCAGGGCTGCGTGCTCAGGATTTTGCAGGAGCCTGCAGGGAAGTGAATGTGACCTTGAAAATCCTTACCGCGCTGAAAAGGTGCAGTCAGGGAGCACATTCCTCTGCTGGCCACGCTGAGCTGGCCGCGCTGAGGGAGAGCTCTGTGGGTGCGTGGGGCTCCCACTAATGGCTCCTGAGTGGGCAGCTCTTCAGGAAATCCCTTCCCCTCGGTCCTGCGGCAGGGCTGGCCCGGTCTAAGGGTGCCTGTGAACCTGAGACCACATTCTGAAGTCGACTATTTGTGTGCTTCCTTTATAAGCAGTAATGAGTGAAGGCAGCCTGGCAGCTGTAGAAGATGGGCCACTTAAGAGGACCAGTTTTAATTAAGACTCTATGGCAGATAAAGCTCATCTATGAGTTTGGTGCCCAGAAATCTGGTGAGCAGCCAGACAGCTCATCACAACCAACAAGGAGGGCTGTGGTCTGCCCCAGAGCTGCTTTGTTCCCCATGCTCCTCTGTCGTTGGCGTGCTATCGACTGCTGAGTCCCACTAACCCCACTCTGGTTGCTCTTCTGTTGTGTCCTGGAATGGAAGCAGTTCGTGGTAGGGCTTGGTTGGAGGGAGTGACAGGGAAGAGCAGAGCTGCTGGACTGGGAAGAGGAGCAAGGAGAGAGTGCATAGGGTGGAAGGTGTGAGAGATGTGTTTTATTGGAGAGACAAACCATTAGCCTGGCTGGCTCCATTGCTGGTGTCTGTTCTGTGGATCTGACACAATTGTCCCTCCCTTCCCTGTCGTCTTGGACAGTCACATGCTGATTCAGAAGAAACTGCTTTGCATAGAAATTGATCCTTTTTAAAAATGTGGGTTTGGGTGCATTTAATCCTGAAGCACAGCCTGGGGAAAGTGTCACAGTACAGATAAAGTAAGCCTTGGAGTGCAAAAAGAAACCAACTCTTACTACCCCAGTGATGTCTATGCTGCAAAATGAGGAATGCTGCACTCCTGAAGAAATCGAAGGGACTGCGGCCATGGCACTTGTGTTGCTGAGACTGTGCTGCAACGTTGGGAGAAGGTATTTAAAATACATTGTGGTTTATTTTTCTCTTGAAGGATAGAATAAACCCCTTTCTCTTTCTCCATGGCTGTATGAACTTACACTTGTGCGCTGTGTGGTTTTTGTTAGAGGAATTTAGGTGTTTGCCAGTGTCTTTTAGGTAATTCCTTTCTAAATGCTTAGCTTAGAGCATTGGGGCAAAAATCTTGTCTCTCTTATCAAATTCAGATCCTTTTCAGTTTAGAGGATATCTGAATGTGTGCTAGGGTTGTGGATGTGTGCTAATGATCTATGGGAGGCTGGGTTTAGCTGCTGTGGAGCTTCTGGGTTTCTGAGGAGTGAGTTGCCTGCAGGATCACTGGCTAGACTTAACAGAATGCGTGTTGTCTTCTCCCAGTGTCCTGTATCTTAGTCACTTAACGTGGGTGTAGCAGGTCTTGGATGCTCTCGTTAGCTCTGTGAGGTCAGTGGTGAATGGCCAGTATTGCTGAGGTGAAACTCTTTCCTCTGCTCTCACAGCTATGCCAGTAATATTATAATGCCATCACCAAAACTAGAGCTGAGTTTTCAGGGACTACTCTGTTTTTATTTTATTGTGGTTTTTTATAGCAAGTTGCAATCTTTTGGTCTTTCCTGAGACGGAGTGCTATAAGTCTGGCCTTTTTTAACAGTGCAGAAGGAGGTTGAATTTTTTTCCTGAAGTTTGAAGACAGAGTGCTAGCAGAGCTGACTCTCTGGAAGAGCCACAGACTAACTATGGAGAAAGATGAACGTGCTAACAGTGAGAAGCTTCAGCCCACCAAAGCAAAGATAATATGCTAATACCACTGATAATTCATTTCTTATCCCTGGAATATTTTACTTATGAGAAATATTTCCAAGTATGTTTCCTTGTTTCCAAAGGGCTTTAGAGTAGTTGGCATGCATTTGCTGTCAGCAGTTGATAATCTTTCAAGGTCCGAAAGGGTTTGGCACGTCTGTTGTACGAGGAAGAAGTGGGGATAGGAGAAGCGGGGGTATGGTGATACCAAAAAGACACGGTCTAAGGTGGGGCTAGTTTATTGTGGTTGGTATATTTCAGTAAACACACCAGAGTATATTGGAAAGAGGAAGCTCATTCCTTTGGAAGTAGATTCCTGTGCTCTTTTCTCAAACTAAAATAGTAGCTAAGTATTAATAGTAAGACTCTGTAAGGTAAGGTGTGTCTGACGCATACCTAGGCTGTGAAGCATGAGCAGCAGGGACAAAGTGGTACCTACCCTCAGCCTTGGCTTAGTGGAAAGCAATGCTGTGTGTTTTGAGCTGAGGGATAACAACAAAGCTTTTGATAACTGGTACTTCTGTAAAGGTCTGTTGGACCCTTTAACAAAAATTACGATAAATTGCATTAGGTGGAAACTTGGGTGAACTGCCTCAGGCCAAAATGCACAGCAGCCTCTCCTTCAGGGCCCATTATAGCAAAATAACTGTCAGTTACTGCATGGTAAAAGATGACATGTTCACACACGTGCACACACATCTTTAAAGCTGCCACCTTGCTTGGTTTTGGCAGACGGTTGTAATTTGTGATCAGGAAATTATTTGTTGCTTGTACTTAACTCCTGAGCCTTTCTATTTACATTCTCTTTGAGCAGTTGATACCAATTGCATCCGTGAGGTTGTGTTCATAGAGATCCTCAGATAATGCTCTGCAGTAGCAATATTTGAGTTGTAAAGAGTCTTGGGAAATGAGTTTTTCATAAGGGCTTTTCCTTCGGTTCTGAAAAATGACATGTTTCTTCTGGGATTTGTTTCCATGTTATGTTTGTTTAATTTTGAGTAAGACTAAAATGCTTCTCTGGTTCAGGAGACCAGACAGCCCAGAGTACTGAAACTCATGCTGAATTCAAGAGTTACTGTCCCCTTTTTCAATCTCCTACACCAATCTAAAATGCCTTAGAAAAACCTCATTTATGTTTCCCATGTCTGTAAATCCTGTGCAAAGGAGAGGGAGAGGTCCCCTGCAGCACCGTGTCCCCGGAGGAGGCTGTTGGCCCTGGACTTGTGTTTCAGGAGGGGAAGGGCAGCACAGCTCTCCTGGTGTTACACCAGCTGTGAGACTCCCTCTGGACAGTCAGTCCACCAGATCTGGCAACCAGGAATTGCAAGGGGTGCTGCCAGCACTGTCCTGGCTTCAAGATGCTGTGGTGCCAATAGGGTTGGCTTCTCCTGTGATGAAATGCTTCTTTGACCTGAGCTGTGGGCTCGGTCTCTGGCCTGCGCCGCTCTGCAGATGGACTGTTTTCTTTCTTCTGGAGCTGAGTGCTGGGCATGTAGATCCTCAGCAGGCTGCTTGTGCCGCTGTGGAGCTGGCAGAAGGACTCGAGTGGGCTTTAATCTGTGCGAGATAGGTGGGGAAGGGAAGGCAAAGAGCCAACAGCCTTATAACTTCTATGTTAATGCAAATTTGATCTGTTGGCAAAACATGTTGATAGGGGATCATTAAAAATAAATGATGTTTGTAAGTGTAAATCAATTAAACTCACTTGATAATGCAAATCTCATTTTTGCTGTCCTCAAATGAGCGAGGAAACTTCAATAGTTGTTGATTTGTATTGACTCCCAGTGTGTGAAGTACTGAGCTGTGTTTTGTGCTTTGTACAGTTCTGTCTATAAACATGGCTTGGGATCATTTTTTTGTGGTGTAACTACATAGTAAATCAAGGCTTTGTTATGTTGGATTAAAAAGGCACCAAACCTATTAGCTCTATACTCTTCTCTCGTGCTTCTAACTCTTTACGTCTCCGAAAGCTTTTTCTCTCCCAAGGTTGTTCTAGGCATCTGTTCTTGTTTTGACACTTCTGTTTATTTTTGTACAGTGTGACTTTTCAGGAACTGCGAAGGCATTGCATCAACATTAATAGCAACAGGAGAAGATAGTAAAGCTGATAGCATGAATTTGAGCTGCTCATGTGCTTCAGCAGTCACTGCATCCGTGAGCTGTGTAACCTGGTCTTGTTTTCACTTTGGAGCAGAGGTGAGGCGACATGCCTTTATTTCCAGAGGCTGACTTTGGTCCTAACCCCCAAGTCTGAGTTTGACCGAGTTTTGGGTTGCCCCTCTTGAAGGATATGGCATGGATTACAGGTCGCAGGGCAACGCTTATGCTTAAGTACATGTTTTGTAACTTGAATTCCTAATTGCTTTGCAATCAGAATGGTGGTTGTTGTTGTTCTGTGTTCTCCTCTGCTCCAGAATCACCTTGACCAGGCATCTCCTCTGGCAGTCAGAAATCTCTCTGTTGATTACCTGGTGCTGTTCAGTTTATAATGACATTGAAGGGGCCCATGTCCCTCTATGACTGCACTTAGTGCACTTGACTTGGTGGTTTCTACCTTGGGTAGACTAGGTGAGTCCAGTGATGCCACCCTGGAGTTGTCAGTTTTCCCATTTCAAATGCCACATGAATAAAGAGCCCGGGAGCTGGTAGTATCACAGTAGGCACCTGCTGTCAGACTGCTCTTGGCAGCATGTGATGGTAAGAAAGAGCAACGTGCATTACTTCTCAAAGAATTCAGGTTTTTAATCACTTATGTGAAGTGAAAATTCAGTGCCCGGTGAAGTCCCAGTGTGGGGCGAACCACAGATCTGCTCCGCTTCATGCACATTGGAATGGCCAGCCCAGAGCTGGCTCTGCTGCCCCTTGCCTCTCTCTGCATGCCACCGTCCCTGGGATAACGCGTTCCGGAGTGCTGAGGCACAGCAATTGTTTGGTACTTACCTCGTTGCCAAAATCTCAAATATTTATCTTTTTTTCTGACAGTAGCTGTTGGTTCCTGCTCTAGGAGCTGTATTGCGGGGGGGAGTCTGTCCTGTACACCTCTTTATCTTGAGGCATCTTGCCAAGGTAAACTTCTGCCACCCACACGATGGGCAGCCTTTCAGAGAAGTAGGAGTGCAGGCTGTAAGAACAGAGACAAGCCTTCCAGTTCATAATCTCCCAAATATGTCAAGAAACTAGTCTAACTGCTCTGCCTGGATGCTTGGTAGACAATTTACCCCCTACTGCGAAGTGACCGGTCCCCTTCCTCAGAACAGTTGAACCTCTGAGTGCAGAGAGATCTGACTTAGTGGCAGCAAAGCTCTTCAGGCTGTGCAGGTGGTAAGGCTGCTTCTCGTCCTGGAAGAGCTGAAGGAAAACTGGGGGAAAAACCCCAAACCCAACCCTCAACTTTTGAAAACTTCAGACATTTGAGTGAGTTGGACAGTTAATTGCCAACTCCTTGCATGCTTAGGAGTGTTGCACTGTTCTTGTCACACTGTACCTTACTCTTTTATATCTTTTCTGCTTAATCAGTTCAGGAAAGAATGCAGGATATACAGGCTGGCAGGCGAGTTAATGTTGTGAGAAGCCTCAGCTCCCATTTCCTGACTTCTTAACCTTGAACTATCCCAGGAATTTTGCGTTTGAGTGATTAAGAAGGTATGACTGACCTCCTGCCTCTCTCCTGCTTGCAGAACCAGTTTGCTAAGCTCTGGGAATGATCTAAAAATCTCTAAGTGGTTTTTGATAGTCTTCTCCTCACAAGTAACTTAGTAGATCTTTGCTTTCCCAGGGAAATGATCTGTACTGAAAAGAAATGCATGGGCAAACAGACTGTCCCTGTGGGCAAAGTAGAGCCTGTCAACATGGACATCTTTTCAGAAGTGGCTGGAACAAGCAAGCAGCTCAGACAGATAGGTACTAGGTGTGCTCTGCAGCTGGTGGGGTGGTGGATTGTGTATTATGTGGCTCAAGGCATTCATGATCTGTTTGAGTAATAGGAATGCATTCCTATTAAAGGTGTAAATGTATTTGTGTTTGGAACTCTTGAAATACAGGCTATTGCCAGAGTTTGGTGTCTCCTGATCTCCTCTGTGTGGAATCTGCTTGGATAATCTGTAGGATCTGTGAGTAATTTCTGTAGAAAATGAAGAATTTGGATGTTACCTGCTCACGTGAAAAGCAGAGTAAATGATGCCCCACTCGAGATGGCTTTAATGAGGTGCAGGGGTCATTCTCACATCCTGGCCGAGGAGCAGTAGAGGATATCACCAAGCTCTTGAATGTCAATAAAGCTGTTTAACATGGATAGCTTGGCAAATGAGCTCCGAGGATAGCTGTTGGGCCTGCTTATTGCAGAGGTGGCCCAAAGCATGGAGCCTCAGTGGCCGGAAGGAGATGCAAGATGAGATCTTTGAAGGCTCAGTAGATGCTTGATAGCCATGGCAACAAAGGAAAACACTTCTGAAAAGAAAACAGCTCTGCAGTCTGGGTCGCTTGAGATGTGGTGGGTTTTTTTAGGCGTTGCTATTGGTGATATTTATGTTGTAGTTGAAGGAAATTTACTTGGTTTACAGCAGCAACTTCAAATAAGCTGGTTTTCTCACACTTCACCTTATTTTTACTCTAAAGGGTGTAATTCTGTTCCTAGTTATCCTTTATCACAGCAGGAGCAGGACCAGACTGCCATGGTCTACATGCTGATGGTCACTGAAATGCCATCTGTTTGGAGTAACTAGAAGTTGAGTGTGACTGTGCCTTTGTGTGGGTCTCGGAATAACGTCTGGCTTTCAAAACTTTGCAGTGTCATTTTTGGCCTCTCATCAGACACCTTGGATTTGTGATCGCTTCTTGACAGCTCCTTGTTACCTGGAGAGCACTTTCCCATTCACAGTTCTTACCTCTTTATGGTGGCCTGAATGACTCCTTTCTGCTCTCTCCGTGTGCAGGTCTCCCCTTCTAAACCCGCCGTGGTTGCTCCAGTTTTGGTGCAGCTGAGCGTGCCTCTTGGCCCAGAGCTGCCTGTTGTGCCACTGCTGAGGGTTCTGGCTGTTCTCATCACCTTTTCCCTAAATTGCAGTTGGAGTGGGAATCCAAGGGAGTGTTTCATCGTGCCCAGGTGTGTGGTGACAGGGCAAGGAAAGCTTTGCCAGCAAGGTGGTAACTTGGGGCCTCTTGGCTGCCACACCTCCAGCCTCCAAAGGCAATTCTCCCTGCAGTGAGAGAAGATGCTCCCAGGGAAAATAGTTTCTATAGTGACGAATAGCCCTGGTGAGTTTGAGGGCTGGATCATCAAGTTGAGTAATAAATGTGTAGGAGTCTATTTTTTGAAAGCTTTTGTGAGGAGGTGATTGCTGTAGTCCTAGAAAATTTGTCTGCAAAGTGATAGGTTTTTCTGTGCTGAAGTTTAAAAATAATCATCGTCTGTCTTGAGAATGGGATGACCTCATTAAAAACAAAGAAGCTTGTATGTCATCGTGTCGAGCCTCCTGGCAGTGATTCCTGCAGCAGCCTCCTGAGGTACAGTAGGAGCTCTACTCATTAACAGGTTCCTCAAAACTCAGACCCAAGAGGATCTTGTGTACAGCTACCCCAGCGTCGCAGCTGGAACTGAGGTGCCTTTAGCCCGTTCTGCCCTGGTTTGGGCAGTACATCCTGGCACACCACAAGCAGTGAGCTTTATTCAAATGGGAAAGGAAGAAATGTTGTGCAAAAATAAATAAATACATATTGAAATGGAAACCGTGGAAAATAAGACCAGAGTCAGAGCTTCTCCAAAATGCTGGGTTGAAAAACTATTTGGATTTGTAAGAGCACTGGTATGGGTGGAATTATCTGCTAGAACTCGTGACTTCTGTATGCCTCATACCCTAACTGCGTACCTGAGAGGGAAGAGGAGGAATGAGGTGTTGGTGGCCGATGCTGCAGCTGTAAGAGAAGCTGATGTGAAGATCCTGAGTGATCCGGCGCTGCCTTTGTTCCCGCTGCAGCGAGTCCCTGCTATGGTCCAGTAAGCTGTAGGAAATCCCCCGTCTGTAGCCTCACCCACCTAGAGCCGTGAAGGATGTGGTACAAGGCCACGTGATCTGTGCTGAACGGATTAAAATAAGGCTCTGGTGTTTCAATGGCTGTGCTGTGTTAGGGGGTTTGAGGAACGCTGCAAACACAGGGGTCAAGTGGCTTTATGTACAGCAGAGACAACTTGGCAATCTGCTCTTGGTTTAAGGTCTCGGTGACCCAAGCACACTCTTTGGTGGCTGCACATACGTGTACGTATGTGCTCACAGCCATGAACCCAAGTAAAAAACTAATTGGCACTGAAATCCAGCCAGTAGAGAAATAACATTTCTAGGTTTGAGTTTAGAACTGATTTCTTGTCACCTTTGTCCTCTTAACTCCAGGTTTGTACATGGCACAGCTCACCCATCTCCTGCTCCAGTCGGGAACCTCTGTGATTTTACAGCCATGTTTAACAAACCCTCTGTCAATCACAGACTTGTTATACAAGGATTATTTGCCTTCAGTTTCCTGTGTAATGAGGTTTTTGATTGACAACGGTGGAGTTTAAGACTACAGACAGGCTTTCTGAATCGGAGATGAGTAAGTTTCCATTTAATAGTGTTTGCACATGATAACACTGGCTTCCAGTTTTATCTGTGGAAGAAGGTGATAGATCAAAACCAAGAAATGTAGAAGCCCTTCTCATTTAAAAATGATGTGACTTCTAAACTAGAGCTAGGAAACTAACTTTGTATTTCCTGCAGTGGGGCTGGGGTTTGAACACCATTTGCTGTTCAAATACTGTAGCTGTTGGGGGCAAACACTTTGCAAAGCTGGAAGTGCCTTGGTCTGTTCACTGGCTGGTGGGTGGGCCGGGGCTTGCCCTGAGCCTGCCTCTGCCTGAAGACTGCAAGAGACTCCTCAGGTTAGAAAGTGGGGTGGTGCTGTTATCTTCTGCCTGTGTCATCAAGATCAGTTTCTGAAATGGTGTCCCCAGCTTGCTTTGCTTGTCAGCTGCTGAGGATACCTGTTTCCAAGTGTCTGAACGAGCAATTGCGCTTGCTCAAGGAAATACAAATTTCTTGAATGAAAAATAACATTGAAAAACTAAGAAAATATCTTGGAAATTAATAAATATAGGTGGATGTGTCTTTGAAAATACTGCATGGTCCTAAAAAAGACCCCGGTTAAAACTTACCTAATGGGGGTAGGGCAGGCACAGGGAGGATGAACATGAGATAGGGGTGAGTTGATACAAGATGAACATGTGGGTTACTTTGTGGTGAGCTAGAAGGCTGGAGTTAGGCCATGATTTACCAATATCTTCTCTAGCTGAGGCTGTTTTCTCTGGTAGGAACTCCACATCAAGTTTAACCTCCAGCGTAGAAGCAGATGAAGCTCCTCAGGAGTAGTTCTGCTCTACAGGGTGTTGGAGCAAGGGAAGCATGCCTGGAAGATGCAAACTCGTGTGCCTAAAGGTGTCATCTCTTAACTAGACCAGTTTGGGTTTAATAAAAATGCTATACCTCCTGTACTTCTAAGTTTTCTCCCTTGGTGTTGCCACTTTGCAACTGGAGATCAGAAGTCAGTCAGGATTTCCTGAACTTTCTTTTGAAAGCTGGATGAACCTACCTGGAGGTTTCCCCAAGGGAGGATAGTAAGGAATGCACAAACCACTTTCCTTCCTTAGTTATAAACACAGTGGGTGAAGAGTCCAATCTTCTAGACTTTCTGCTTTGAGTCTGAGAGAGGACCTGTTATGTGATAACATGGCTTGATTGAGTTGATGAGACTTTTCCAAGGCTTCTGGGAAGCTCTGTGAATTGCAGAGGAGATGTTTCAAAAGAACTAGTTGCACAGATGTGCCCCAGCTTTAACTTCCCAAATGCAGACACAGACCCATTTTAGGCAGAAGCAATCCACCAACTGCATCACATCCTTCTGTCAGAAGGACACTTGCACCCTTTGCTCGTTCAACCCGTCCTGCTACATCGTGAGTGTGCTCAGCAAGGTGCTTGATTTTTGGACCCCTTCTGGAAAATTGGTTTCTTTAGGTCTTCAAAAGCACCCCAAATATCATATCTTAAAACAAGGGGATAATCTCCTTTTGATGCTTTACGTATATTCTGGCTGCACAGCATATTGCATGTCTTTCATCTGTAATTGTAGCATTGCTGCTTTGATTCGTGCCAGCTTTTCCCACAATGGCCAGGGAAAGGAGTTTAGAAGAGTAATTCGGTTATGAAGCTGCAGTTATTTGGGGAAATAACTGCATGACATATGTTGTCTGTAATAAATGGAATTACTCTCTTAATTCTAAAGCTAATGAGTCTGCTGTGTGCTACTTGAATGACAGATTTCTCCTTTAATGAATACTTACTCCTCTGTCCAACTGGGATAGCTGCAAGCCTGTGGTCAGCCAGGGAGGACAGAACTAGTCCATGCTTGGCAGTGGGAGTTCCTTGAGATATGCTGAAAACACGAATCTCAAAGGTGAAATTGCTGTCTTTCTGAACCCTGGTAACTGGCAGGTCTCCAGCTGGCTTGTGTGGTTGCTACAGCAGGCTGCTCCTGCCTTGCTTTTTCTCCCCTTCTCCCAAAACTCCAACTGAAAGAACCGACTGGATGTCGTTCAAGCATTGCACTTCATATGGAAAAATAGGAATAAACATCCTTCAGTTGCTTGATCCTGGCTTCCTATTGAGACTGACAGTTCCTGAGCACATCTAGAAGGAATTCAGCTGTGTCTAGCAAAATAGGACTGGACAAAAGCCAAACAGAAGCTTTATGAGTTTAGTATTCAACTTTGGAGCTTCGAAGTTGGCACTACGGTGCCATTTCCTGATAAAAGTAGTCCCAAGTCCTGGGGCTGATAGGACAACTCAATGTTGTGGGGTGTTTTCTTTAAAATAAAGGATTGGTTTTAATCTTAGATTTGGTTCTTGAGCAGAACTCTGCTGCAGAAAGCTCCTCTTGGTGTGTAATGCAGATGAGGCTAGTGAGGAATGTTTCATACCTGCAGCACACCCTCACCTAATCTGCTTTAAGGATGGGTTTAATTGCTGCTCCCTGTTGAGGGCTCTTGGCCTGGATCACTCACCAGAAATGTTGAGCACTGTAACTGGGACATGGGAAATGCACGGCTGCTGGTTTAATCAGTCCGTGGGGCTGGATGGAAACTGGTGGGCAAGGTTAGAGACTGCAAACCCAGGGTGAAATTGCTTCTTGCAGAGCTCTGTACAGAAGTAGCAAACCAGCAATCATAAAACCAATTCACAATAATGTTTTGAGTGTTGCCAATCAAGTGATGCACTGGAAAAGACAACGGGGACTTTACGTGGCCGCTCTACCCCTACTGACTTCAAATACATTTCTGCAAGTAAACAGTAATTTCTCCTCCTTTCCCTGTTTCGAATAGCATCTAAGGAGCATTAAATCGAAGCTTTAGCAGGCTATGTAGGTGAAAACTTTTCAGAGTTTATTTTTTTATAAAATATTGGGTGAGGGTGCTTATCAGGGCAATCAAATAATTACTGCACCACGAGTCCTCAGCAGTTAGGCTGAAGTGTCACCATGCTGGTTTTCCTGACCATGTGAAGCTGAGACCAGCCCATAGCTAGCTTTTAAAAACCAGCTGAATTCTTGAGCAGCAGGAAAATAAGCAGAGACCAGTTCTTAGTGCTCTCATTTTGTGTTTCTGCCAATGCATGACCATCCTGAAGACACTGAGGCTTCTCTGTCTTCATTTCAATGGGCTTTGCAGGAGAAGGCACCCTGAGGAGCACCCCTGTGGCCGAGCACCAGGAGAATGGCGAGGTCCCCAGTGCTCTGTGTCCTGGGCTGGGCTGGCCACATCCTGCTCACCAGGACCACGGGCTGGGCTCTGCAGCACCGTGCTGGGCCCAGGGGTGCTCAGCTGGTGACCGTGCCCTGTTGTGTCACCCCAGCCTGGCTGTGCCCCTCTAAGGGCTGGGAGCAGGTCCTCCATAGCTGTGTCAGGCACTGCTCCTTCCCTCTTCCCTACCTGTCCTGCTTCCCCGTGAACTGCTAACATTCAATAAAAGCAGGGAGGTGAAAGTGCTAACGAACCCTGGTGCCCAAGGTGGAATTGTCGACACGCTCGCAGCAGCGCTTTCATCGGTGTTATCTCCAGAGCTGCTTGTATCTGACCTTGCTCTGCATTTTTACCCTTGTGCATCTTCAGCTGCATCAACTCAGAGCAGCACGTACTGGGTACTCGGGCTGAGGAAAGAGCTTGATCGACAGGCAAGAACATGGGATAAGGGATAGCAATCAGAAGCATTGAGATTCTATTTTGTTCTCAGGTAATCTCTGTTCTCTACAAACGTGCTTTTGGTACACAGCCCAGATGAAGAACTAAAAATAAACCTGTCAGTTAAACTTTATTGAGCGTGTTTCACGGTTCTATGTTGTGAAGCTCTGAGTTTGTACTGCAGAGCTTTAAATGAAATAGAAATTTTCTGAGATGATAATAATCCGAGCACTGCTTCGGATGGCAGAGGCAGTGTGTTGAAAGTGAAATGCAACAGCAGGGAACGTACAGACCTTTCCCAGGAATGTTCCCACCTTGTTCTTATACCAGACTTGCAGATCGTGGCTGGCAGGGGGTGGTGGTGTGTGGAATAATGGTAATCAGAACAATGCTGATTTTTGTGTTGAAACTCGTATGGTTGGAGGCTTTGTCCTAAACTTCCCCTTCACACCGATGAGTGACTGTAAGATGTTAATATGGGGCTACCAGTTGGTTGCTCAGTGCCTCCAGATGAAGTAAGCTGAAGTGTACTCAAAACTTAATAAACCTCTTTACCTGCCAGCCCTGCTGAATCACCTCAGGATGCAAAAGGCTTTCTGCTGACCTCTTCAGTCTCTTCCAGTGGGTCAGAAGCTTGCTCTCAGCCAGCTTACCTCCCTGTGGTGTACCACGCACTCATGTGAGGTAGAGCTCGGTACTGCTCCATGGCTGCTCTTTGTCCCAGTTGCTCTTAGGACGTGCGGTGTAACTGCTGGAGAGGGCTGTGCTGTCTTACAGCGTGTCCTGGGCTTTCTGCCTAAAGGGCTCTTCTGGTGGGTCAGGCTGATGGGCCCCATCACAAAGTGCTGGCCCTCCTTCCAGCCACCCCACGTGGCAGGGGATGATGGACCTGTGGGCCCGTGCTGTATTGTGCTTTTGGCAGCTGGATATGTGAGATACCTGCAGGCTTAACTCTTCCTGGCCTTGCCTCCCTGCCGTGGTAGGTTTGGTCAGAGCTTTGCGAGTGCAAGCTGCACCTCCTTAGCTCAGAGGCAGGGAGGGGAGTGGCACGGTTTTGGTGACTACAGTCTGTGGGGTCACTCCGGGAGTGGGTGCTCTAACCTTTGCTTTTAGCCCTACAAACCCTCAGGCTGCTGCTGGATGTGACCTCCAATGGAAAAACTCATTGGAGCAGCATTGAAGAAACAATTCCTCGTTTGGACCGAGTGGGTCACACATTTTGGTGATCCCGAGAAGCCAATGTAGTTTGTCACTAATGAAATGGAACATATTGCAATGCAAATGAGTGGAGCTGCATGACAAGTGGTCCCAGACTCCTCGGTTCTTGCTATTGATTGTGCAGTCTTAATTATTCATGCTATGCAAATTACATTTCTCATCTCGCTCCTTCTCGTCTACATATTTTTGATACAGGACTTGCCTGCAAACAGTCTTGCTCTTTCACTTCAGAGGCGAGGATTGTTTCTGGCAAAGTCCTTAATGTTCCTTTGTCGAGCGAGTACTGGCTGAGCTGGGCAGGGCTCGGGAGCTCTGTCAGTGAATTCATCCTGCTGTAACTTCAGATGAAGAAAGGGAAGAGTTTCTGGAGTATTATTTGATAAGAACAAAAGCTTGAAAACCTTTTTTTTTTTTTCTGTGCTTGTTTTCTGGTCAGTTGCTTGGAATAGACACATGGGAGTGTTCCTTTATTCATCCTAAATGTTATTTTGCATTCCAGGTATACTAAACCACTAACCTTTGCAGACTGCATTAGTGACGAACTGCCATTAGGATGGGAAGAAGCTTATGACCCTCAGGTTGGAGTTTATTACATAGACCACAACACCAGTAAGTGACACGTTACTGTACTTTTGCAGAGTGATTGTTTTGTGCCTGTGTTAAAAATATCCTGAATGCAAACCCACAGAATTGCTAGCAGCATGTTTTAGAGTAGATGAGATCTGCAGCTCCTGCAGTCAAAACCTGCCCTTCTCCATGGTACAAGTTACTTCCCTCTCTGAAACAGGAATTCGAGACCTTTTTTGCTTTGTGGTCTTCGCATCTGCAGTCCCATTCAAGCTACCAGTATGGACTCGCTTCTGGGAGATTTGGCTCTCCCTGCGGAGGAGTCTGGCCAGGTAGCAGTCACCTGGAGTTTGTCCTTAGCCTGGAATTTGTCCTTGAGGCAAGGCCATTGGAAGCAGTGCAAAGGTCTTGTGTTGATTCCCCTGGCAGGGATGAACGGAACGACTGCGTGAGCTCCCTTAGCTGTGGGAGCCTTTGCTGGAGAGGAAACTGGAGGCAAGCTGGAAAAGAGTTAAGCTCAGGCTTGTGGTGTTTTTATTCTATGTCCTCAAACTAAGCCACTGCTCATTAGTCTTTGTTAGATTGCTTGATAGACCAGAAGTGTTAAGCTTTATAAGCTCATTTGAATTATAAGAAAATACAGAACTTGATCTATCGTTACAGACATTGTTAGAAAAATGTGCATTGGGTTGTGCTAGAGCAAATCCCCTGGAAAAAAAAGTAACAAACAGAATAAATGAGTGACTTTGGTTCTCTTTACAGAACAGCTCCAATTGCAGCCCAGAAGTTGACAGCAGAACCATGCCCAGGCCCTTTGAGGGTGCTTGTAACGCATGCAAAGAGAAAAACTTTCAAAAGACAGAAGTACTTTGAAGTTGGTTGTTTCTTTGTTGGTTTTTTGGTTATTTTAATCTGCTTTTAGGACTTTTCAGCCATATTTTTTTTCAGCTAATTCCAAGACCTTATTAAAAATAAAAATGTGGAAGTCTGTTTTTTTCTTGGCTCTCTTCACACCCTTCCCTTTTCCAGAAAATTTATGTTTTCACCTGCCTTGAGACTGCACCTTCCAGCTTTTAGCAACAAGGGAAGTTGCATTAGAATGCAGAATGATAAAAGCTTATTCTTGGGAAACACCAACTGCCCTCTGCAATTACAAACCTGAAATGTCTCCAGCTGGGAGAGTGACACAAATATTTTTATTTGTAGCCTATGTCCTCCCAATATCACAGTATTTATGCATCTTTACATGTTTTTATCCTAGTTATTTTTCTGTGAGGCAGGGGATATTGACCTTTGCTTTTTCAGGAAAGGATAGTGGGGAAGAAAGGGGAGAGAAGCCCCCAGGATCACACAAAGGAGATCTGTAGGAAGGAGGACTGGACAAAGTCTGCTTGAGAAGGTGCTAAACTGTGGTCTCCTCTAGGTCTGTAGGACCGTGCTTTGTGTCCATTTTACTTCCACAGGGAAACACACAGAGTTAATGATGAGCTTGCTTTTTAAAGACAGGCTGAATATCAGTGCTTTTCCCAGAGTCACAGGGGTCTGGGTTATTCCTGTGCTGGGTAAGAGTTCAGTTTACAAGTCTTTAAGACTTCTTTTTTACCATCTCCTGAATCACTTAATGTTTTCACGACTGCTTGAAGGAAGCAAAAAAGATTGAAGAGCCTCTGCAAATACTCCAGAGAAGGCAAAAATAGGGGTGACTTCCCTTCCCTTCTCGGGGGGTTGGAGGCTTATTGTATCAGGTGCTGGAAGGTGAGAGATGCCTACCCATGTTCCAGATCAAGGCAGGGCCATGCCACCTTCTAGTGCCTCTGCAGGGCTTTTCTGAGTTAGGCAGCAGCATTGGATCAAGAGGTTCTGGCCACTTTCAGTTTTACCCGTCCAGTTCTTTGGAGGAAGCTGTTTCTTCCTTGTCCCTTCCCTGTGAAACAGCTGTGGGGCTTGGTGGTTTTTCACCTTGGATGGATTCCCTTCTTGGGCTTATCAGGCAGTGACAGGGACTGCTGCGGTAGATGTGAGCCTCTGCAGGTGCTGTGGGAGCTGGCATTGTCCCCAGATGAAATAATAAACCCACAGGTTCCTCAGCCACAGGAAACAGTTGACTCGAGTAAAATGAGAGGATGTTTCCAACAGTCTTTCCCTTGTCCCCTTTTGAACTTTCTCTTCAGTTTCAAATCTATTTTTATCTTCTCATTTGTCATTCTCTCCTGTCCCCACGGGGGGAAGCTGAGTGCTGCTTGTCCCTGTGACCCATCCTCTCCAAAACTGGGACATCAGCTTACTCCCCTGGCATTGGCCTAAACCAGGAGGGCTAGCTCTGGGCTGGGGGGGATGTGGTTCAGGTACAGGAAAATAACCTTGATCTGAAGCCTGTTGTGGGATGTGGAAGCTTGTCAGACCTGCTGAGTGTTTCAGCAAGCAGAAACTGCAGCTTGTAGCTGAGGCAAACCCAATATGATCTTAATTGTACACTGGAGTTGGCCCCAGCATGAGTGCACCGAGATCTGGTTGCAGGTCTGAGCCCTGTGTGGTCCAGGTCTGTGCCACTCAAAAGCACCCCAGGCTTCAAGGGCATGCAGAGAAGGCTTCAAACCACAGGGACACCTGCTTAACAGCAGTTGCTCTTAAAAAGTTTCATTTCTTTGGGATGCCAGAGGCTACTGGACTTGACATAGAACTTCAATTAAAAGGTTAAAAAGAAGAGAAATAAAATCATAAACTTATTTCTTATGCTGGCTTTAATCCAGCTCCTGATAAAGCAAACCCTATCCACTTACCTGCAGCTAATCGCAAGGCTCATCGTTGTGGTTTATGCTGAACTATCCTCTGGAGAGTATCCAAACCCTTCTTCCTCTGCTAGGTCTCTGGCAGATTCCCTCTGCAGGAAAGAACTGCCATCAGAGGGTGTGAAGGGGATGGAGGCGTGTTGGTTCTTGCTGCATGCTAATTAGCAGACACAAGCCCAAGGACAGACCCAAATTAAATCTAAAGCCAGGAGCCATTAAGAAAAGTGAGATGGAGAACACTTCCAACCTTCTCTCTGAGGCAAAATAAATACAATTGAATTGAGCACCCAGAATATTCCTATTAATGCATTCCCTGAGCATGTGGCTCTGAGCAAAGCAAATTCCAGAAAAGTTCTCTCAAAGAAAGGATGATTTTTTTGCCCAATGCTGATGCAAGCAGAGTAAGACTACATTCTTCAAACATGAAACAATCAGATTTATTTATGACCAGCTCAACGTGAATTTAAAAATTCCCAAGACAACAAAAGATGTTAACAGCTTGCATGTCTGTGGTCCTTTCATCTGACTTTTGAGTGTATTTTGGACAGCCTCTTTTCACTTGTGCCCTGGGGTAGGTAGGACGAGGGGCAATGGATTCAAGCTGGAGCACAGGAGGTTCCACCTCAACGTGAGGAAGGACTTCTTTACTGTAAGGGGACAGATGCCTCAGAGAGGTTTGGGAGTCTCCTTATTGCAAGATCTGTCTGGCTGCATTTCTGAGTGATCTGCCCTAGTTTTGGTCCTGTTCTGTCGGGGGGGGGTGGACTCAGTGATCTTTGGAGGTCCCTTCCACCCCCTACCATTCTGTGATCCTTGGTAGCTGGGGCAGAGTGAGAGCTCTTGCTCAACAATTTCACAGGCTGTTATGAGGTGTTTGAAAATCAATGCTCAAAGCTGCACTCAAGGGGATCCAGTTAGCCCTGTGATTACTGAAAAGGTTGAGCTGAACAGTTAGAAAAGTGGGAACAAAGCAGTTTCAGTACATGTGTTGTCCATGCTCTCCATGAGCTGGCTGCCACCTGCTCTCATTGCCAGGTGGTGTAAGTGCTTGGGGCAGTGTCAGTGTTTCACCACTTCACGGAGGTGTTCTGGGGTTTTAATGGTCTTCCTCCTGGCTGCTTGTAATGGAGGGATTTCCCTGCAGCAGCTTCCACCACCCTTCTTGCACTTGTAGGAAGAACAGGCTGCTAGTGGAAGGGAAAACAAAATAACCAAGCTTGAAGAAGCCATAGGTGCAGGCAGATGTGTGACCCAGTGTCCTGAATTAGACTTCAAGAGTTGTGGGTACTTTGCCAACATACTCATTAAACTTGAAGTGTCCTGAGTCACGGCTGCCAGTGTGTGTCCATGCAGCCCGCTCCGGGGAAGCTGCGTGCCTGGGAATATGGGGGGCAGCTCTGAGTAACTCGCAGTGGACTTTCCCCTTTGGCTCAGCTTATGGAGTAAGGGGAGTTACTCCGTCTGACAGGGGGTGATGGCTGTCTGGAAAATGGGACGTGGGGGCAAGAACAGAGACAGAAGCCTGACATTTTCAGACATTTACAGTTGTTATGCTGCTGTGTCTTCCGGGCTTTCTTGCTGCCTCAAGGCGAGACCGTAGTGCTGTCTGGGAGGGCACCAGCACCTTCAGTTGGCACAAGCAGCTGCTTTTTCTTGAGATATTTTGGGGCAGTTTTTCAGGTCCAGACTTAGCTTTAGTATTGCATCAGCTGAAATGCAGCTTCTGCTCGCAGGACCTCCCTACAAAAGGACTTCTTTGGAGGTCCCTTCCACAAACGATGCTGTTAGCATCTTAAAATTTTTCTTTTAATCATCTTTTGCAGTTTCTGTAAGATTTGGTTTGTAACTTGAAATGATGGGGGGTTTTTGGGTCTTGAGATACTGTTAAAACGAGTCACTGCTGGAGTATCCTGTTAATTTTCTCCTCAGCATGATCATGGACAGCTTGTGAAAACGGCTGAGTGTCCATCCCTTGGGTAAAATGCTTCATTTCTCGTTTGGCTCCTGGGATTATTGTCAAACTGTTCTCTTCCCTGCATCCTGTGTCGTGCGGTGTTCATCTCGTGCCCGACTCGCATAAGAGCTGCTCGTACCTTCCACCGTGGCAGCTTTTACTAAATATTTAAAAAGGCTCTTAAGACATGTAGATTAGATTCCTACTGCTAGTTTCAAGCAGCTCCTTTTTATTAATTATTCATTATGTGGTAACTAGGCATTCTTATTCAAGCATGGTAGTTCAGACAGTTTAGAGCACTTAGTCAACTGACTATTGGAACCCATTCCGAGCAAGAACACCCTTGAAAGAGAAATGAAAAAATATTTTGGATGTTCCTTCACAAAACTGAGACGAATGCTGACAATAAATTGCCTTATTAGTGTTAGGACTAGCTGCGTGGCTGTGACCTTATGTCTTTTTCACCATTAGCAGCCTGAAAAGCAATGTATCGGTGGTGTTGGGGTAGGGGAGATGGAAGTGGTGTAGCTGGTCGTGACTGTGTTGCCTGTGCTACCAAAAAATATTTTTCTTCAACTCTGCCTCCTGTATTCTGTGGTGATTTACCGCTGTGCTCGCTTTCAGGGAAGGAAATGTTTACTCCCCTTCTGAGATGCTGTTTATACGATGTCATTTTAGATGCTTTCATGAATACACTCTGGGATTTAATGCGTCTTTATTTTTACCTACCTGTGGAATCTGAGTGAGAAGGTTTTCTTTCCTCTTTTTAATAAAAGCCACTTGGCATCCAAAGAGGACGGGCAGAGTTATAATTGCTTTCGTTTTGTCAGATGCAGGATAAAGCAGTCATGTGGCAATGATGTTTTCTGAAAGTTGGTTTGTTTTTTTTTTCTTTTTAATCAGTGAAATAGTAGAGGTATTTTATTAGGAATGTTATCAAGCAGTTGCAATAAAGATAAGCCTAACAGTCGATGTCAGTATCTTCAGGCTTGCATGTGCTTATGCTTCTGTGTGCATATGCTTCTGTGGAAGCTTGAAGAGGCAGAACCAGGATGATCCTCAACAGCAGAGGAGTGGGAGGCTTGTAGGGTGATTTCATCCTTAATTTTTCTGTACAGTGACTTTGTGTGGCAGAGCTCGGTGGTGTTCATGATGGATCAATGGTCACCTTCTAAGGAAAAAAAAAAATGCTTATTCCACTTTTTTATTATGGGATGGGGCAAGGGGCAATATAAAACTATTTCCATGAGTGGTGGAGCTTCTCCAGTACAAACCTGCATTCCATTGATCTTGCCTCCTTCTGTTTTCTCCCTAAGAAACTACACAGATAGAAGACCCTCGCGTGCAGTGGCGGCGGGAGCAGGAGCATATGCTGAAAGACTATCTCGTCCTGGCCCAGGAGGCGATCGCTGCACAGAAGGAGATCTATCAAGTGAAACAGCAAAGACTTGAGTTGGCCCAGCAAGAATATCGGCAGCTGCACGATGTTTGGGAGCACAAACTGGGCTCTCAGACCAGCTGTGAGTAGTTACTGAACTCTTACCCAGTGACTTCCTCAGTCATGAACCCACTAGGACTGTAAAATGCTTGAAGCTGGTCCTCTGATGGAGCACTGGGACATGTTATGCCGTGTCTCAAAAGCAATAGCTGCCCCTTTAGTAAAGGAGAATCGTTACGAGACGCTGTTGCAGTTGGCTGGGTCACTGGAGTCCGTGGAGATTCTCAGCATGGGCTTCAGGAAATGGGGAAAATGGGGTGGTTGGCTCAATGTGAAAAAATGAAGTTATATGGTATTTTCCTCGAGTCCCCTGTCCGAAGAAGCAAGGCTGGACGGCTCACCTCCGATAGCGTTCCCAGGCCCTTTTGGAGTTTAACATCCCAGGTAGCTGAGTGTCTGCCTCGGGGGCTAAGGGCCTGTATTTTATGCCATTGGTGGATTACCTCTCTGCATACGAAGAACATTGTTTTGTGCCCCACGTTCTTTGTCACACAGGAAATGTCAATACCCATTGCTTCAAGAGTTGGTGCAGAGATGTTTATAGAAGGCCAAATTTCTTCCTTATTGTTACTAGTTAGGAGCTGGGAAATGTCCAGAGGAGGATTTACTTCCTACAAGTCTTTCAGATGTTTTTTTTTTTTAATAATCTTTAGTATTGCAGGCTTTTCATATTCTTGCTAGCCACATCAGTGGGGTGACCTCCCCCAGCTTTGCTCTTGCCGAGTTATGTCTTACAGTGGTGAACTGCACTGGCTAAGCCTATGTCTGATGTAAGAAGGTGTTTAAGTAGTTATCTGCCAACTTAATTGACTAGGGTTCCATCCATCATCTCTGAAGTACAGTTTCTGGTCTTTTCTTAAGAGCACTCCACCCAAGTCCTGGTGTAGCAGAGCAGTAGGCTCTAAGAGCACCGTGGACACGAATTATGTTGGTGTGATGTGATCTGTCTTTAAAAATACGACCAAACAGAAGGAACTAGAAATGCTTGCCCATGTTTTATAGGGCATAAACTGAAGGCTGCAAGGATCAAAACGTCTCCCTTGCCTACAGCTACCTCTAACAGCACTGTGCACTGGGGAGCTGCTGTACCTTCTGAAGCAGAAGGGTTTTATCTGCTGCTGAGAAGAGAATTCCATACTTAATGGACCACTGATTTGATACGGTGTGACACAGTGTATGACTGGCCATGTCCTCGAGGCTGTGACAAGGCTTGCTTCGCGGTTTTCAGTTTCTTCTTCTTTGTTTTTCTTTGTTTCTAAACGTTCAGGGGATTGCTTACTCCATGAGAAAGTCTGGAGTAAAAAAAAAGGGAAAACTTTTCTGCCATGCCTATTCCTTCAGTTCTGTTAAATGCCTTTGCTGCCATTCCTATCCCTCAGTTCCTTGAAGTGCTTTGGAAATGCAGGAAGTCACGCTGTGGAATGGAGTGAATGTCGTGGGGAGTCTGAGTTAAGTGTGTTAACCCGGAACAAATCGAGACGCTGGAGATGCAAGAGATGCTCTGGCCTCTTTAGTGTACACTTGCTGTAGAGTACTTGACTGCACTGCTGCCTTTCCCTGCCTTTGAGGGGTGAGAAGAGGTCTGGAAAATGGGTAAAAGGCCTACACCAGCAATGTGGAGATCTGGGTGTGCAGGGCTGACGAGCTGTCTTGGTTTGCAGTGGGGCTGGTAGAAACATAGGGAGGAAGTTGAAGCTGCTAAACTGGGCGTTGTGTTTGTTCTAGTGCTCTCTGGCTCATCGTCAAGTTCTAAGTACGACCCGGAGATCCTCAAAGCAGAGATTGCTACTACAAAATCAAGGGTGAGTAGCAGGAATGGACCTTTGCTTGCCGTGAGTAATCTGCAGGCATTTCCACACCTTGTGGCAAATACCAAAGGGAGATGCCAAAGCAGTTGAAAAAGCCAATGTTGCCATTCTTAATCAGGAGCCCATTTATCAGAACTCTCAAACATTGCCGTCTTAAGAGTTTGAAGGACTTTTTTTCCCTTAGACTTTAGACTTCCCTGGAAGCGGGCAGTACCTGCTGCTGTGCAGATAGGCTGTGGGGTATTGAGCTGCCTGCTGGCTCCTCGGTGTGCCATGGCGCTGGAGAGCTGCGAGCTCTCTCCAGAGACTGGCAGCTGTTTTGTCCTGGGCTTAGTGCGGGTTGTTAGCGGCAGTGCACGCTCTCATGCAGAGCTCAGTTTGGGAAGAAGAAAGGACTCCAGTAAAGTAGGTCAGGCTGGCCTCTGTGGAGGAATATAAAACAGCAAGCTGTAGGGTCAGTGAATTTACAATATGTGTTATCATCCCGCTGTGTTACTCATGCAGTGGGGCCTTTTAGTTGGGTATCTTGGAGGATGGTTTCTGTCGCTGCAGTGTAACTCCTGTCCTGATGCTTAATGCTTTTTTTTTAATGACTGGGAAGGTTTTAAACATTTCTGACTGAAGCTGATGTGTTTCATTCCCATCTGTTGAATTTTTCTCTGCTTTTCTGCTTATGAGGCTGGAACGTCCCTTGAGCCCCTTATTAACTGGTGGAGTATCTGGGTGCTGGATAAAGCCCTGGCCAGTGACAATGCCCTGGTGAGGATGCAGGCAGGGCTATTAGCTGCTGTTGAGGCGAACAGATTATCTGGGAATTTTGTTTAGAGTGCTGTCTACACTGAATGAGCTTTGAATGGAATAGGTAGTGCTGTACCTAAATCCTGATATCAAATACCATTCTTAGAATGTGACACCTTGCTTTGCTGCAGGTTAATAAACTCAAGAGAGAAGTAGCTCACATGAAGCAAGAGCTCCAGTACAAAGAGCATGGATTTCAAACACTGAAGAAGTAAGTTTGTTTCCAAGATCTTATTTTTAGGGTAGAACATGTCTGGCTTGTAATGCATCCCCCTCCATATTTATAAATAGCTGCCTAAATAACGTAAGCTGAAATCTGTTGCTGCTGGTGCCTTTAGGCACATGCAACTGAAAGCAGTACGCAGCCATGGGGGTAGCTTTCTCACATTAATGCCTTTATGTGATTGACCACATCGGAACTGACTTCATGGCAAAAAGCTTTTGAACCAGGATCTCATCAGTTAAATGGTATTCTGTTCTACTCAGCATGTCTGGGGATGGATGACACAGCACAGCCTGTTGTCTTTAATTATGAGAGCCGTTGTTTTAGGGCACAGAGGAAAAATCTGGGGGGGAGGAAGAGTTTCAGGTGCTTACCTTTGTATGACTGGACATCTGGCATGTTTTAAATAATGGTACTGGTTAATAGCTTACTGGTATAAACATCAACAGTGGTAGAATTCCTTTGAGTAGAGGGAAGGATGAGGCACCTCATAATTAGGTTGTGCAAGCCATGGTGTCCTTGCATGGGAGGTCTGTGCCTGGTTCTTGAAATCATGACTGAAAATAAGGTACCTGTGATAGATGGCTGAATTGATCCTCTCCATGCTAGAAACAAGGTGACAAGCAGCAATCTGCCCAGACATACTGCTCTGGGAGTTTTGGGTGCATCTTTGTTCTCTCTAAGGAGTCAGAGATGACTAAAATCAGAGTTCTGAAGCTTAATCCACTTCTGAGTGGAGTAACTTAGCTGGTGATGAGTGGGGTTCCTTCTGTTGTCTTTGTTATACTTCAGAGTATGTTTTTCCATAATATTAAGGTCAAGACGGATGCGTGTGTCTAGGATGATTAACTGGACTTTATGAAGCATTAGCTTACTCTATGTTTTGTTTTGTTGTTTTTGTTTTAATTTCCCTGCAGAATTGACATGAAAATGTCTGATACTCAAGGTGGCTACAAACTTGATGAGGCACAAGCCATTTTAAGTGAAATGAAAGCTCTCAAGAAGGCCATCACGTCAGGGGAGAAGGAAAAGCAAGACCTCATTCAGGTATCAAAAGAGGGTGACTTAATAGTATCTTGTGTCATTGGTGCTACTGGATTTAATTTCTGAGAAGTAATTTAAGTGTTTTGCTTTTCAGATATGTACTCAAGCTTTTTATTAACGTAAATTAGTTCTGTATTGTGGTTGGACTGCAGCATTTTTAGTTCCTCAGATCCTGGAAATAAGGCACTGGCAGTAGTAAGCACTTGCTTAGAGATGCGCGTTTGTCTTGGGGTTTATCATGGAATGGCTTAGGCTGGAAGGGACCTCAGAGATCATCTCATCCAACCTCCCCACCATGGGCAGGGACGCCTCTCAACTAGACCAGCTTGCTTGAGGCCCCATCCACCCTGGCCTTGAACACCCCCAGGGAGGGGCATCCACAACCCCTCTGGGCAATCTACTCCAGAGTCTCACCACCCTCCCCCTGAAGACCTTTTTCCTAAGATCCAATCTAAACCTATCTCCCCTCAGTTTAAAACCATTTCCCTTCGTCCTGGACACTCATGTGAAGAGTCCTCTCCAGCCTTCCTGTAGGAGCCCTTCAGGTACTGGAAGGCAGTTATAAGGCCACCCCGGAGCCTTCTCTTCTCCAGGCTGAACAATCCCAGCTCCCTCAGCCTGTCCTCGTAGCA
>VWZY01004844.1:393412-407298 GCA_013399075.1 Chloroceryle aenea | reverse complement strand
GTGGAGACCCCAGCACTGGACACCGTATTCGAGGTGGGGTAACACAAGACCAGAGTAAAGGGGGAGAATCATCTCTCTTGATCTGCTGGCCACACTCCTCTGGATGCACCCTAGGATATGGTTATCAGTCAAGAACGAACCAGTGGGACCGTGCTGCTGCCCCAGAGCAGACCTGGAGAAGCTGTGGAAACATGATGGCCCCACTTGGTCTGCCATCTCCAGCAGAGCACCTGTCTGTGGGGCCAGATGGTGCCTTAATGCCTGGGGGCTGCTCCCTGCTGCGGGAGGTGTAGTCCAGCCCTGCCTGATGGTGGAACACTGGAACAGGTTGCCCAGGGAGGTGGTTGAGGCCCCATCCCATGAGATATTTGAGGTAGGGCTCGATGAGGCTCCGAGTAACCTGATCTAGTTGAGGATGTCCCTGCTCACTGCAGAGGGGGTTGGACTAGATGACCTTCAGAGGTCCCTTCCAGTCCAAACTATTCTATGATTCTATGACCTCGGCTCTGTGCACGTGGTAACTACGGGCAGACCTTCATCATGGAGCTGAGGCTAAAGCTGTGCACCTGCTGAAGTACTTAGAGCAGAAGTGAGCTCACCTCATGACTTTTTATGGTTTTAGAGCTTAGCCAGGCTAAAAGACAGCTTTGTGAATGACAGAGGATCCCAGTCAGACCTGTGGGCCAGCAGCGTGTCCGTGGAGAGCTCCAGCCCTCTGCTACCCCGCCAGTACCTGGATGTCAGCTCCCAGACGGATGTTTCAGGAACTGTGAGTAACGTGTGAGAAACTAAGTGCAGGTGGAACCAGTCCTCTGAACTCTGCCCAGTACTGCCTCAGTGTGACCTTCATTTTCGTGTAATGCTAACGTATCTCTGAAGGCAACCTGCTCTTTCCCCACAGTCTCTATTAGAACAACCCAGGTGAGAATAAAAGGGAAGGAAGTTTTATTCTGCCTGCAGGTGTAGCTTCTTGTGACACAAATATTCCCGTAGCTCTTTATAGCAACGATGTGCTACTAGGCAAGAAACATTCTGCAGCTACATATGGGCTCAGCTCTAATGAGGACTTAAGAGTGCGCTCGGCTTTTAGGGTGTTACGAGTGAGAATGATAACATAGGTGCTGCTATTTTGATGCCATCAAATGGTTAGGACTCAAAAACTTCTGCAACTTCTGCAGAAGTCCCACTTGTGCAACAAGATTGTAACTGTCAGGTTGGTGCCCAGCCTCAGCAAGGACTCGGTCAGCGCCGCGGGGACATTGCAGAAGCCTCTCCTGTGGATCTTTACTTGCGTGTTTGTAGCCACTTTTGGTCAGTGCTGCACATGTGAATAAAGACCTTCAGATCTGGGCATGATGGGATGTCCCTTGTCTTTAGACTTGACAACCAAAGCAAGATGTCATCAAAGCCAAAATGCAACGCAGCACTTAAAGACTGCAGGCAGCCTTTAAGAGGAAAGATTGCAAAGCTGTCTGTGTGTGTGTGAAAATAGAAACCTGAGGTAGATTTTCTGATAAACTAGGCGAGAAAGAGCCTCCAAATCTTGTGGGGTTTTAAGTATTTGAAGAAATCATGAAAAAATTAATCAAAGGGCAGATTTTCCTATTCTGTGACGGGTTTAACTAGTAGATGAGTTTGACAAGAGCACTTGTAACGTCATCAGTAGGGGATATCAAAAAAGGAGTGATTACTAAGTTGCTGTATTTATATTTTTTGTCTCAGTTTATTACCAGCAGCAATAACCAGTTGGCCGAGAAAGTGAGATTACGCCTTCAGTACGAAGAAGCAAAGAGAAGGTAATGCTTTGGACTGTTGTAATTGTGGCTGTCACACAGCTTATGCTGAAGATCTGTTTGACTAGAAAAGGTGCCACTCCGATAAAAACCCAGAGTTACTGCTAAATAAACTCAGTAATTGTTGAGCCAGTGAGGCAATAGCCTTTTTGGGCCAACGTTGCCATTCAAGAAGTAAATAACCATCCCAGAAGTTAGTAAGGAGTGACTAATACATGAAGCATTCAGTCCGGCCACACCTGTGGGGACAGAAGTGTTTTTGAAACCTGCTGCCAGTGCTTCCCCATTCCTAATAAGGCGACTGTGTTGCAAGGCATGTCCTTATTCAAAATGAAATGAATGTTTGCGTGGCTTTGAGCCTGATAAGGAGAAATGTATATTGTGTTAACACCTAACCTATCAAAACATGGTCAGTGGCTGCAATTCCCGGGTTTATCCGCTTATCTGTAAGAACATAAGTATTCACCCTTGCCCTCTGATCTGAGATGAATGAAGAATAGATTTTAAAAATTCATATCTACTTAACAGGCCAATTGAAGCAAGAGTGTTCTGGGATTTACTTTTTTAATAGATAATGGCTAACTCAACTGTTTAGTTAAATGAAAAACCAGCAAGCGTTCCTGTTTAGACTTTGGCTGGCCTAGTCCTTCTTCGGCAAGGTAACTGTCGGTGGTGGTGACTTCAATTTTAACTGCTCCAAAGGGACTTTGCAATTCCAGAGTAACAAACTTCAGATGCGTGGTACAATCTGTGCTTGGGGTGTTTGCGAGGAGAAGGTTTTATCCCAGTCTTTGGTTAGAGATCAGAGCTCTAAAGCCGAGGTTATTCATATTGGCATGGTCCATAGGCCGCCTTTCTCGGAGGCCTAACATTTGATGTGTATCTGTGGCAGTTGTCAAAAGCAGTGTGTGGCCGGCTGCTTTTGACATGAGCTTAGACTTTACTTCCTGGGTGCAAATTTATCAAATCAGTCTGATTTGTCTATTCAAGATTTGTCCAACTACCTTGACATTCAGATCATTCTGTGACTTTTTAAAACAGCATCAAAGTTATTAATCCTCCAAGTGCAAAGGTTAATTTTTCAGCGTTAAAATTGCTTTTTACTCTTAAGCTTTGCTCAAGACTGCAGTTTAATTCACACCGACTTCACATCTTCAGACTGAAGTGGAGCACTCTTGCTTTAGCCTGTATCTTTTTCCAAGGAGGAGTGAGTGAATAATGACAAAACTGAGAAGAAAATTAATATGCTCTTTAAAAAGAGATAGAACATTATAAAGGCAGCATGGTCGTGCACTTGAAGTAATGATGAAGGGCATACAACACAATCTTGCAGTTAAAGAAGGTTTGATACTTCATGTCTGTCTTAGATTATCTATAGATTTTTCTCAGAGTTTAAAAAACATTATCATGAGGAGAGATGGGTCTGAACGGGCATGAATAATTGATGCTAAAATGAAAAGATCTCCAGCTAGCAGAGCGCTGGGGTTTTGGCACGGGCTTTAGTAGAAGCTGCAGAAACAGAGAGCTTGACTGATTTTAAGCTGTAACAATACTATGGATATAGTGACTCACAAGGAACCTTCTGCTCCTGTGAAAATTCCTCCTTGTGATGTTAGAAGTGTTTCCTGTCCCCACATGTCAAGGTTTAGGCAGCATATGAAAACGTTCCAAAACCACAATAGAAGAGCAAGTCCTTTGCCTGTGCTCGTGTTATGCAGGGAGCCGAGTGGTGGGAATACAGCTGTCTTACTAGCTCCACGTTACCTGGAAAAGCAAAACTTAAGGCCTGAAATCAAGACGATCCCATATTAATTAGGTTAGAACTGCTAGAATTATAAGGGGCTGAATCTTTTGAGAGTGGACTGCGGTAGACACTGTTCACACCATTGCTGTGGACCAGACTAGAGGTGTAGATGTAGGTGAATATCTTGCTGCACTTCACCACACCAGCATTGTCAGGGTGCGATTCTGTGGGTCCCCTTCCCCACCACTAAGTCGTTTCCTTTCATGGCTCAGTGAGACAAGAGCCCTACAGCAGATAATGTTAAACCTGCTAAAAAGAACAAAGGGCAGCTGCAGTCAGAAACCTTGAGATTAATTGGATTGGAAATTGTTAATGGGTATCATGTCAAAAGAGATGTCAGTGCTTCATCTCGAGATAGCTACTGCAGCATAAATGTCATCAGAGACGTAACTAAATTATGCTGTACAATTTCAGACATACAGCAGTAACTCGGTTGTGTAGCACTTGCAGTCTGTGCGCTGGTTCAGTTCCTTCCAACAGTTAAAAGTTTCAGCTTGGATTTTGTGCAGACTCCGGGATTTTAAAAGCACGTTTTATCATCTCCTAAGATGGGTGCTTTAATGGCACGTTGAGCAGCATTGCAACGATGGTGGCTCAGGTTTTAGACCACACTTCCCTCCTGCTTTGGGTTTTGTTTAGTTTGGGGTTTTTTGTTTTGTTTGGGGGGGGTGGGGAGTGGGGTGGTTGGTTTTGGTTGCTTTTTTCCTGAAGAACGGAGGCTGCTGCGATACAAGATTGCTAATTACTGGTTGTGGATACACATCTTAAAGTACCCTTCTGTGGAGTTGCACAATCTGAACAATCTCCAAAGAGGCTAAAAATTCTCTGTGTGTTATGCCTGTGTCACAGAGAAGTACCAGCTTTCCCCAGCAAAAAAAAACCTAAAAAGACTTATTACGACAATGAATAGATCATCTAACTACCTTTTCTAGATAAAAAGAAAGCAGTTACATAAAACTTGAGCTTCCCGTTGTGTGTTTTGTTCAGTCTTGCAAGCTCGTGGAAATTCAGAAAGATGGTGTGACCTGAGCCCAGTGTCACTGGTTGCTTTGCAGCGCGAACCTAGCGTGGCTCGGCAGGGACGGCGTCCAGCCTCGGTCACTGAATGCCCAAGGGCTGGAGTCTTCAGCCAAATGCCAGACAGTCTGCAAAGCATTCCTTTTCTAATGATGCTGTTTCACTGGAAAAATAGAATGCATAAAGCTCCTTTTAACTGAAAAGGGGGAAAAAGAATGATCGTTTACAAAGGGTAAAACTTGAGGTTAGTTTAACAAACTGTTAGACTTGAAAATGCATGGAGAACAAATTCCAGTGGAAAAGCCATACCCATGCAAATGTATGCCAAAAGTGATCAGATTAATGCCAACCAATCCTCTTAAACTCATATCCCTTCAAAATGCACAGAGGAATTCTCGGATTATGAATTAATGCCACTGTTAATTCTTCACTGGAGCACGGTACTGCACTTAAGCAGGCACTAAAAAACAAAACGGCTCCTAAGAAGACCCAAAAATAGTAGAGCTGAATATCTATCAATTATGGAACTTTAATTAGAGTAAGCAACCTGCTGTGGGAAATGGGCTTACAGAAAGTGAGGCTTCTCTTCAGAAAGGTGATCTCTAGCCTCTCTGCTGCGATGCAGGAGGCAGATCAGTCTGTGTGAGCCTAATCCTTCACCGGCTCTCTCGGGGCTCGAGTTCCTCTTGGCCTCCGGAGCTTGGAAGACAAAGCTTTATTCTTCAAGGCCATTCAGCAGTCGTGTAGCTGCTGCTGCTGCCCAGATCTGCATCTTATTACTTACTCCACACCCTTTGGTTTTGCTCGTTGGCATTGGATTTGCTCGGTGCCTGCGTGTGTGCTGGTTTGCTGGAGGCAGGCTGCACCGTCCTGTCTGCTTCTGTGGCATACACCATGTTCCAGAGGGAGAAATGTCCAGATGAGTGGCTGCAGCTGCTTGTTGTGCCCAATTTAAGTCCAGTCATTCTGTCAGTGGATCACAAAGCCCTTTTCAAAGGGAGATGAATATTGGACTTTCAATTTACATGTAGAGCATTTCACTTCCCTTTTTTATGTGTTCATTAAACCCAAGTAGGAGATTAACCTGGGTTAATGATGTGAAGGGGCATGTGTGCCTCGGCTCTCTGGTCTTCAGTCAGGTGAATTATTTTTGAAACTATCTTGCCTTCTATTACAAGATACTTTTCCTCCTTGTTTGTTTTCTAAGCTTCTCTGGTTTCTCCACCCCAGCCCATCCTGCCCTCCCCATTCCCTGCTACCCTCTCAGTCCATTTGGATCGTGTGAGTTTCCAGAGATGCAAGGCCTTGGTGCCTCTTATTCGACTTTACCCGTACTATTGTTTCACAGCAAAGTGCCGTGATCACCCCATCAGGTCATGAAGAGGTGTAGGTCAGTGAGTCCACACGAGACAGCTTCCTTTGGGAAGACTGACACTACTGCCCTCGGTTCTGTCCCCAGCTCGCTGCTCGTCTTTCACTTCCCTCCATATGCTGCATAGCAAAGCTGACTGTTTGTGGAGCTAACCGAGCAGTTCAAATACTTGGGAAACTGGGAATGGGCAGATAGCAAGAGGGAGCAGCCTCCTCACCTGCCATGAGCTGTGCTCTCCTCTGCTGTCAGTCAAAGCTCTTGTTAAAGTCTAGATCTGTATTGCTGTTGATTTTAGTGTAATCATCTTCCTGCCTGAGCTAATGTGGTGCGGTGCTGAAGGGTGAGTGATACAGACTTTGAAATCTGGAATGAAAATAGACTTTAAATTCAATGCAAGTGAGTGGCTGTGGATTTTGGTAGGAGTGTATTGCCTCTTCCCCTCTTCGCATCCTCAGGTGCAGGCTGCAGCAGAAGCAGCGTGGCTCTTTAACGTGTCCAGGATGCGTAGTGTTGAGTCAATAGCTGGATTCCTCCAGGAGCAGCATGCGTGTGATTAACTTCCTCATAGGAAAGACAAAACCAGCTTCTAAACTTTTGAGTAGCCACTGATCTTTATCAGCCTATTTGAATTGACTGCAGAGAGTAGACATTTCTTTTCCATAAACCCGATTAAAGATCAGGTATTTACTGCAGTGAGGTTATTAGCTGTAAGGCATATCAAACACCCTACATCTGCATATCTGACAGCTTTTTTTCGAGATCCAGAATTTCTGTTACACTGTTCCCTGACTGGTGGACACTGCAGGTCAGCTAGAGACTTGGCACTTAGCACTGGCAGCAAACCCTACTTAAAATCCAGTTCTGCACATCAGCCTCCCCATCACTTGAGAGCAGCCTGGTAAGGAGGGCACGAGGGCGAGGGGAGTTGTCCCTGAGCTGAAAGCCTTCTTCAGAGCAATGGAAGATGTGGTTGGCTGTGGTGCACCTTTGTGTGCCCGGAGCAGTAGCTCAGAGACTCCTCATGGAATAACTGCTTTGTTTTTGGCTGCAGAATAGCAAACCTGAAAATACAACTGGCCAAGCTTGACAGTGAGGCCTGGCCTGGCGTGCTGGACTCTGAGCGGGATCGACTGATATTGATTAACGAGAAGGAGGAGCTCTTGAAGGAAATGCGATTTATTAGCCCCAGAAAATGGACTCGGGGAGAGGTGGAGAGACTGGAGACGGAGAGGAAGCGTCTGGAGGAAGACCTTCAGGCTGCTAGAGACACTCAGAGCAAAGCTCTAACCGAGAGGTAGGTTACTGGACATAGGGCAGAGCTTGCCTTGTTGGACAAGAAGTGGTCAGGAGCAGAGAGCAACATCCCCTGGCTGAATGCTGATAGCAGTGTGCCCTTGCCTTGCCAGGGCACTCTTTCTACTTAGGTTTCTGAAATCATCTCCCAAAAGAGACTGCCTGCAAGACTTACTCCCCAAGTGGGGGATGGTGGTTGTTCCTACAAATGGATCCTCTGTGAGAATGGAAGGGATGTTCAAAACAGCCCAGTGTAGTGCTAGTGCACTATAATGTTTCTGTATGCAGCCAGCACCTCGCAGCAGCTCCTACAGTTGCTGTGCAGTCTGGAGCTTGGTAAATGTCAACAGATGGAATTTTAAATTTTTTAAAGTTGTTTGTTCTGAGCATCCTTCTATATGATTCCTGTAGGAGCTGGTATTTGACAGGGCTGTGGGACTTGGGTGGAATATCCCGTGAATCTAAACTAGCTGCAAAAATGCCAACTATCCTCCCTAATTTCACTTGTGTTGCAGGGGGAGATCTCATGGGAATGTGCAGTGAGGATGAATACAGCACTAGGTGTTGCCTCCAAGCACTGCACAATCTGGATTTATTAATGCTCATGACTGTGGAAATGTTCCCTTTAGCTGCAGTCTCTCCAATGTATATGGAACACACGTGTTGCATTCACTCTGTGGCTCTACGTTTCCATTTATATGCTCAGTGTCCAGGCAACACCTATCTTCTACAAAGTCTTCTCATGGTTTTTGCCATGCTGGAAAAACTGTAGGCATCTTGGATGTTTCAGCTGCAGCACTTCCAGCAGTCTGGAATATCTGTGGTTCAACAAACATTTGCGGTCTTGCTGTAAGATGAACACTTTTGTAACTTTTAGGAAAATGGTCCTGTTTAGTGTGCCAAAGAAACAGCCTGTTTCTGGAGAGGGATTTCTTTTCCAGAGGCCTGTTCAGGGCTGGAGCACCCAAGTGCCCACGTTGATCAAGTCAGGTGTGCAATAAAACCAGGATGTTGCTGAAGTCCATAATTCATGTAAAGCCATAACGAGATGGTTAATAACTAAATCATGTAAAACTGAGCCATCCTTAGCCCTTGCTGAAAGCAATTCACACCTTTATTAGTACAGGATGGTTAAGACAGCAACAGTGTACACTGAGCAAAATGTACCAGACTTCTTCTGAGGCCTGATCCTAGAAAGTTTCATTTTTATACTACTAGCTGCAATTACTTTCCCTGATGTGAATATTTGTAGGATTGTGTTGCACATTTTAAGAGCATGGCATGTTGGTAAACACCTACACATCTTGACTAAATTCTGTCCCCTGGTGTATTCTTATTAACTTTTGTAGGATTTCATAGGAAAAAAAATAGAATTTTCCTTTAGTCCTCATTTTAAATAATAAATGCTGCTTCAGCTCATCTTTTTCTTGTCTTCTCTTAGATTGAAGTTGAATAGCAAAAGAAATCAGCTAGTCCGAGAACTGGAAGAAACAACACGATTAGTTGCGGTGTTGCACACCCAGCTGAAAAGGTACGTGGCCTTTTGGAGAAGTCGTAGGTGCTGTGACTGCCCGTGGTGTACCTGCCTTTCTCCGCTGATGATTTCAGCTCCCTGCTGAGTGAGAGGTCTAAAAGTAGTGACCTGAGGCCCCAGTGTAGTCAATGGGAAGAGAAGCCTCGAGGATTATACGCCCCACTCGGTTTGGATGGATGCTTTAGAATGGGAGAAATCTCCTTGTGGTGGTGTCTCTGACAACAGAAGGGGGTTGCACAATCCCTTCTGTTTTGGACGTGTAACATTTAGGTGACTAAGGATAGCTGAGGTTGTTTTTTTAACTAATGGTTGAGTTACTGAAGGATTATATTAATAAATGATGTTAAAAACAGCTTAGCATTCACATGGCAAGTGACTCTTAGTAATGCAGCTACATGTTAATGCGTGGCTGTCACGACAACGTTTCTCTGAGTTAATTCCGAGTGTTGCTTGCGATGTCGACAGTGGGTTGAGATACCCCCCAATCTCTTGTGGTTCATCTGGTATATAGAAATGTTTCTGCAGCCTTAATGTGGTCCAGTTGTTGAGGCTGTAGTTTTGGAAGAGCAGAGGATTGCTGTTTCCAGAAAATGCATGTCAGACCAAATCATCATTAGCGAAAATTATGCTTTTATCTTTTTGATTAGGAAGAGAGCTTGCTGGGGTTTTTGTTTGGTTGAGGTTTTTCCTGTCAGCGTGTACTGAATTTACTCTGTTTGTAGCTTCTGCTCCACTTGGATTCTGTTTCATTTTGTGAAGATGACACCGAAAAGACTGGAAAGAAATCATAGTGCAAGACTGACATGTAAATGAGGCACCCTGGAAAATAGCTATCTGTGATGCTCTTACGCGGTGGAAATGCATCATACTTTCATTTCATCTAGCTGATTAGGGATCTTTTGAGGTGACCAAGAAGCATGTGAAACTAATTTCTTCCTAACTACGTGCTCAGTGTTCTTGGCATGCTCCTTCATAAGAATAAGCATTTGTTATTAACCCCATAATGCACAATGTTTGGCATTCAAAGGTGCACACAGAATGAAGTTGAGCTCAGTTTGTTCACAGGGAAAAGATTAATTTAAATAAACCTCCCTTTTCATAGGGAAATAGACTGAAAAACTGTATATTTATTAGTCCTCGCCTGATCCATGTATACTGCCAAACTGCAGGAACATCTGTCACGGCTCGGTTATGTTTCACCCAAAAGCTTTTTGGAACAAATGTGATGCGGTGTGCATCTGTCATACAAATCCAGAGGATGTTCTGCGCCAAAATTACGCTAAGTTCTGCCTACTTCCTGCCTTCTCATGAGGTCCTGGGCATAATTATACAAATGGAGCCTCTAGCCTTTACCCCATAAATAATAAATAGGAGATTATTAGGCTAATTAACAATCTCACTGTCTTTTGGAGGGGCAACTTAAGCCAGTTAGACATCCACAGGAATTTTTACATAGCTAATTCGTATCTGAAGTGAGAGTTAAACATTAAGTATTTAATATCCGGAGCAGAAGTGTTGGTTTAAATGGAATTTCTGGGGATGGTGTGTATATATATATATATTATAGTCAGATTTGTTGGGTCAGATTTGAGCTGTGTGAGCTCATTTGAGCTGAGCAGCGTACTGTGGTGTCTGGGCTTCCTCATCTGAACAGACTTCTAGTCAACACCTGCTTAAAATTAATTCTGCTGTCAGTTAGCTTCTGAACCCAGATCTCTAGGGATAAATAATTTGTGTGAACCGATTTCACAGCCCAGCCCCAACTCTTTCCCTTGCTCTCCGGGCCCTGGGTTCCACGGAGCAGTCTTTCACATGGGTAGATCTTGCCAGGCTGTCGTGATCTCCGAGGGCCAGTTCTAGGCAGCTGTGATGCTGTCTTTTGGTTGTGGGTCCAAGACTGAGGCAAAGGGAAGAATATTTCCATATGGTCAGACAGTTCGTTGCAATAACTTCATCTTCTTGCATGGGCCTTGCTGGTTTTAGTGGTCTGCTTTGGAGATTACCAGGAAACGTAGACTGTTTGTTTTGGGTTTTTTTTTCCAGAGAGATGTGGGAGGAGAATGTGGTCAATAATTTTAATGTATTTGTTACTATTCCTTACAGTTGTTTTGGCTAAACAAGGACTCTCAGGAGGTTGATGCAGCAAGTTAAAAAGTGTGTATGAACTGTATCAGTTTTATTGAAAAGTGACACAGTTTTTCCCCTGGGTAAACTGCGGTTTGCGGTTGTTGCGGGGACTAACGTGTATGGCCTGAGCTAACACAGCAAAATCTGTACCACGTGGGCTTGGAGATTTGGCGACATTGCAGTGTTTTCCTGAGAAATCGGGATACCTTGTAATGGTTTTCTGACTTGTTTCCTTCAGTCTCTCCACCAGCATGCTTTCCCTCTCCTCAAGCAGCAGCCCTGGTTCTCTTGCATCGAGCAGAGGATCTCTTGCCACCTCCAGCCAGGACTCTTCCACCTCAGCCAGCTTCACTGATCTCTACTACGAGCACCTGGAGCAGTTGGACTCGGACTATCAAAACAAGCTCGACTTGCTCTTAGAAGGAGCGACTGGATTCAGGCCGTCAGGCTGCATCACCACTATTCACGAAAACGAAGTAGCCAAAACTCACAAAGCAGATACCACCAGTCGCATACAGGCTCTGAGATCATTGTCTGGTACTCCAAAATCCATGACATCGCTGTCTCCAAGGTCATCTCTCTCTTCTCCATCTCCACCTTGCTCTCCGCTGGTGATAGACCCACTCCTAACTGGTGATGCCTTTTCAAGCCATATGGATTTTGATGATGCGGAGATAAGTACAAATCTCTCGGAACTCACCCTAAGCGCTGGGAGTGGCAACTGTAGACTGGAAGAGCCTAGAGCAGGAGATAAACATCTAGGTCAAGGTATGGTAACAAACTATTTGCATGCACATGCCTGCATGAATTTTTAATGTAGTTTATAAAGCACTGAGAAGCAAGTATTTCGAAAGCTGTCTGTCATCTTGATGTCTTTGTGTTGAAAAGTGCATTCAGCTGTGTGTTCTATCTTGGTTGGGAGAAAGGGTTTTAATTTGTATGTGGAAAAAGCTGCTGCTCTGATGAGTCTTGCAGAAGCCTGTGTCTAGGTGTGGTTTTGGTGTACTTATATGCGTCTGCACACAAATTACAGGAATTTCATGGGCGAATATAAATGCTTGTGGTGGGATTCCCAGTTTAATTTGGCACTAAACTATTTGGGATGTCATCTAGTGTTTTGGGTCTGGGAGGCAAATAAGGCTATAGTGCCTCAAACCTTTTGGCCAGGCTTTTGAGTAAGGCTGGGAAAGCCATTTAGTTTAATAGCTAACAAATGATAATAAAAATCCTTCCCCCGCCACCTCAGCTCACACAGTGTCTTGCTCTGGTTCCCAGTAAATCAGCGGCAATGAATTTATTCACTTCAGCTGAGCAGACATGGCCAGGCTGTGCTTGAGTTTCTGCTGTTTTGAGGGGGATGGTCTCTTAGCAACAAAAACGTGTTTAGATTGTGAGCGTGATAAAATAAGGCATTAGAGATAGTGGATGTTCTCATACATGCATATGGCTCACTGGTGGGCGGGAAGGGTTCATCCTTTTTTCGAAGGATGGCGGGGCTGTCGTGGGTGGAAGGAAGGCAGTAGGCGGCAGGCAGGACACTCGTGCTTGGGTCTGTCTGAAGCCCTTGTGACTGTAGTCAGGTGAAATCCAGCAGGGATAAGTGAAAGGACTGGATTTGTCCCTGCAGTGGAAGAAGAGCTTTAAAGGCAATATAAACTCGCGAGCTATGGTTGTATGAACCAGCAGCACAGTTTGTTTCTGGTTTTCATAGGATTATAAAGCAGCCGATGCGAATAAAAGGAGCTCGCTCCATGTCATCGCTGCCTTCTGCAGTAAGAAGGCTGGCACTGCTTAAAGTACAATAAAAGGCACGAGTGCAGATCTTCCCCGTTGAGCTACCACTTTCCTACAAGCAAGAGGTATTATGTATTTGAGTAGGAAACACTAATTATTCCTATTAGAACTGGGCACTGATTAGTTTTCACCTTTTTAGCTCTTCGAGATTTGTCAGGGCTGTTAAAGTGAAAGCTCAGGTGTTAAGCAGATTAAGTGATTATTGCTGTTAGCCAGTCAGCAGACAAAATAATCACCATAAGTAGTTTATTTCAGGGCAATAACGAGAGGAGATTTTACTCCTCAGGCATTTTGGGGAGGGGAGGTCGGTGTAACACCCAAAACTCGGTGGCTGGATCCGGGGTGGTCAGTGCTCGGCCTCACAGGCCAAGCATGCTCACGTGTTCCTGTAAGCAGAGATGAATAGTATATATCTGAGGGATTTGGGGGTTGTTTCTGTTAGAGCAGAGCCCCTGTTGCCTTTGAGGCTGAAATAAGGTTTCCTCTCCCACCCGAGAGATAGCTGAGCGATTTAGATGAAGCCAGTAGAAGAACCTGGGATCTGGCAGAGTCTGGCATTCTCTGAGGAGATGGTGCAGAGGGGAGGACAGTGCACGAATGGCCACGTGCTGACCCTTTTTCAGGGATCTGTTCATCTTTATTCAGGTTTACACTTCAGCTTTGTGCTGTACAAACCCATTGCTGGGTTTTGTGCTCTCTCTGTGCTTGTCCCCCTTGGCCATAAGGTCCTTGGGTGAAGTGGTTAAAAATGAAGCCTTTCTGGATTGAAATGTCTAGATGGCATTGGGAATTGAAGGAGAAAAAGAGGTTAAGTGTGTGGAGACCAACCTGTGGTGTCCTTCCCAGTAAGCAAGCCTCCTGGAAATGGATTCCCAGAGGGGTATTTCTGGGAGCAGCATATCAAACTCAAACAACTCGATCTAGAAAGGTAGACAGCCAGGAGGAAATGATTTTCATGTTAAAACAATGAAAAGAGGTAAAAAGCAGCACTGAAGAAAGAAGAACCATAGTCTTGACCCTGCCCGCATTCAGTCATAGGCTGTGCTGGAGGTGAGGGCAGCAAGGGCCAGGAGGAAGGACGGATTAAACTGCAAACACTGGTGTTAAATGGCTCCTTTTGTTTCAGATAATGACTGATATATTGAATTACAG
>VWZY01004844.1:378341-392642 GCA_013399075.1 Chloroceryle aenea | reverse complement strand
TTTCTCGTCCTTATCTCCTTTTCCCTGCATGTGGCTGGTACTTTAAATCCTATCATCTCTCTTCCTCTGCATGTTTAGCTGGTTAACCTGGTCTTTCTGAGATATCTTCTGTCCTGCACACAGGAACCTTCTGGGTTCGGAGGTGGGTGGGTGGGGGTTTTTGCTGTTCTTCCTCCTTGAAGCTAAACTTGGCATAAGCTCATCGGAGGAGACAGATAAGATATGTGTTCCATGTAATCCATACTTGTCCAGAGCATGGTCAGTGGCATTTGCCCAGCTGCTGCTCTCTGGGTAGCTAGGCCCAGAAGGCCTAACGCCTGCTTAAGGGTGACTACCAGTAGGAACTGGTTTATTGGTTCATAGTTATAACTTCACTAGAATGTAGGAAGTAACCAGAGGCTGTTCCTCTGGTTATCCAGAGGCTTTTATTTTCTCGAGGGCCTTTTGTTCTCCAGAGCAATCTGGCACATTCCTGAAGCACTAACTTCACAGTGGCTGTTGAACACAGCCCACCCTACATGTGTCCTCTGTCTTCAGAACCATGCTGCTGCTTAACAATACTTGGGTGGGGAAAGAATGCAGTTCAAGGGGAGGATGAGGAAAAAAAAAGCTGCTTCTGATCCAGACAGTTCGTTTCATTAACACCTGGTTTTGCTTTTCCTCTGTGCTTCTCTGATAGGTATAACTACAGCTGGAGGGACGGCACTGAAGGTGGCGTGTGTGTCAGCTGCAGTGTCTGATGAATCTGTCGCTGGAGATAGCGGGGTGTATGAGGCGTCTGTACAAAGGTAGACATCAGATCTCTCTCTAGGAAGAAGCCGATGACTCAGCTTTGCACACAGGAGTCAGCTGGAGTACTACTGGTTGTGATCTTTTGTTTTTGTCAATTGTGGCTAAACTTTTCAATCTCGGATTTCTTAATACTTTTGAAAAAACTACGAGCAGCTTGCATTTGATTATCAAAATGACTCCTGCTTCCCATAATAGAAGTAGCTGAAAGCGAGCTCGCTGAGAACTGTTTGAACAGCTGCTCTGTTGGTGAAGGTGCTGGTAAGCTGTGACTGCTGCCTCCACGGGGGGAGCGGAGCCATCTGGCAGGTGGAAAGTTCCCCTCCTGTCAGTCAGCCGCTCTGGTGTCAGTGACAGCCCTCAGTCAGCGTGAGAGGACTTGGGCATGTTTCGGGAGGTAGCAAAGCACCTTGAACTGCCTCGTGGATCTGCAGGTGCTGCGGCACAGTCCCGAGTGCTTGGATCCAGTTTGGGATTTCCAGAGGCTTCTCCCCTTGGTGCACAGCTTATAGCCTGAGCTCGGCATCGTGCCTCTCGCTGGGTCTCTGCTTCCTAAGCTATCCGGGGTGGTTTAACACAAAGTTCCCTGGAAGATACTGACCTTATCGATACCTGCTTTGGCTGCATCTAACGTGAGGTTTCCTACAGTTTTTACTGGCATTGAGCTGAATTACGGGGTCATTTGTTGCAAGACGCAACTGTAACAAGGAAAATTGATCATCTCCTATTCCTCCCGTTCATTCACTCATTGTCTTTATTAATTCTCTAGAGAAATGAGTGATTTTTAATGTTGATAGCAGAATTCACTGTGAGGAGAAAGGGCAGTGCTTCTGTAATTATACCCGGCGGGCTGAAGCCAGGCAGTCAGACAGTTGGTGTCTTAGGGCCCCCATGTCCCCTCAGTGGGATGGGGAGCTCTGCAGAGAGGGCAGGAGGGACAGCGTGTGGCAGTTACAGACGACGTCCCCTGCACACTCATGTGTCTGATGTTGCTTAGTGTTGTCTGGGTTGTTGACTTACCAACTTTTGTGATGACTACGGTATCACTTGGATGCCTGTAATAAATGGTGAGGGTAGGACCACGAGCAGCACGTTTGTCCTTTGGAGCTGAAAAGTAATGAAATGGGAGAGAGTGCCAAGTACTATGGAAAATACTGAAAAGAATGCTAATCCTGTTTTCATGTGCTACAGCATGGCCTCGGAGCCTATTAGACGGTGAATGTAGTTTTGGGGACTTTCAGTGCATAACACTTTGGAGGGGGAGACATTGGGAGGGAGATGATGCAGGCAGCTGGCTCAGGGAAGACCAGTCAGTGTACTCTGTCACTTTTAATGTGCTTAGGGAAGCCTGATTTCTTAAAGAAACAAAGGAATGACTTAAATCTAATCAAACTTGAGAATTCTTGCTGTCGTGAAACAGGACTGGATTGCAGTTGTTAAGTCTTACTTCTGTTGCTGGGCAGTCAGCTGTCTTTACTAAAGTCCAGCCAAGGGAACCCTTAAAAAAATCCCCCACTGCCTTATTTTTTGCAGTCTTTTGTGTGGCTTTTTTTTTTTTGGCAGCAAAGGGGGAAGGCATATGACTTTCTGCTGATAAGCACTGTAATACATACCTCTAAGGGTGATTGCACTTAAATGGGCTTTCTTTTAGCTGATAATTTTACCAAATCCATGTAGCCAGCTCCTGAATGGAAGGGAACAGATCTTGTATCACCTAAATGCTGGCAGTTCGGGAACAGGGAAAGCAAGTTCTTGATTGTCTTTGATTTCTTTCAGACCGTGCGTGTCAGAAGCGATGGTGTTTGACAGTGATGATACAGAAGCAGTTGGGACAGCTAAAGTGCAAATCTCAATGAGGTAAGCGTTGCACAGTTTTGTTGGATTTTCCTTCCAATGGAAAGAATAATATATGGGATTTAAAAGGTAGTGCTTTTGTATCCTATTTATCCTGTCCTATTAGTATTACCTAACTAATGCCCTCTTTGTAGTGTTACACTCGACTCTGGGAGGTCCTTCACCCAGTTAGCCGCTTTCGTGTCAGTGAAAACCAAACTGGTGCTAGTGTGGTGTGAGGCTGCAAACCAGCAAGGGGAGCAGCGACAGTGCTGGGCTGGAGAAAGCCTTCTGCTGGCTCGCAGTCTCCTTTAGTGTGCAGCTTGGCGGGGGCCAGCTGCTGAGAGTAAGTGGCAGCCATAATCACTGACCTCACCCGGATCCCACAAGCAGTAGGTAAGGCTCCACTGTTGTGGTGCTTCAAGTATTTCTACTTGTAACCATTTTTGTCAGGTTCCAGTCATTATATAAGGCCTTTTGAAAGGTTTTAGTTAGAATATAGCAATTTAGCTAGACCCTAGGAACCCCAGTGTGTTTTTGGTAGCTCTGCAGTCCATTGTATCAGAATTTCTGGATGCTCTGGACTGTTCTGAATTCTCAATGCTCTGGTAGCAGAATGTCATCTAAGATGCAACTGGGTTTGTTTTATTCAGGAGGCAAGCCATGGTCCCCTTACAGTTTTGCCTTGTTTGTAAATATTTGATGTTGCTTGTGTTCATGGAACAGGTGGAATACTCATCCACAGACTCCAAGGCAGACTTCCTCTCCAAATAATGGTTGTTTTGTGTCTTTCCAATTCAGGTACGATGAGAAAAACAAACGATTTGCAATACTGGTCATCCAGCTGAGTAACGTTCCAGCACTGTTGTTACAACAAGATCAAAAAGTGTAAGTGGGTGAAGTAAACACACTTGAAGAATTTGTATTAGATTCCAGTGGGAATTAAACAAATAGTGGGGGTTGTTTTTTCACACTCTTAAAAAATCACCCTCTCTGAAATGGTTCTACCCGTCCTTCTACATCGCAGCGTTTATGAACAAATAAACCCACAAGCTGACATAAGGTGCAGGTTTTTCTCCTCGAAGGTTTATATTTGCTAGGCAGAGACTTGCCTGGAATTAGCACTATCCAGCAAGGTTCTTAACTGCAGCAGTGCCCAGAGCAACTGCATCGGGCAGCGAGGGGCCACTCTTGCTGCAGAGCTCATCCTTGGACACCTGCACAGATACATGCGTGGGGAGATGTACAGTACTTTCACTAGACTCAGTTTTAAATTCAGTGCTGAGTAAGCTGACAAAAATCTGTTTGGTTCTTGCATAGCTGTTTCTACCTGCAGAAGGGTAAGTTAGCAGTGATACAAGTTACATGGCTGCTTACATCTGTGCAAAACACAATCCCTTGACTTTACGTTACGAGATTCAGAAGGATGTGATCTATGGCAACTCATGCCACTTCATGGCTCTCATCTTGTGATGAGATGTTCCTTTTCTTCTTAGTTGACTGATATTATAGAATCATAGAACAGTTTGGGCTGGAAGGGACCTTTCAGGCTCATCCAGTCCAACCCCCCGGCAGGGAGCTGTGACATCTGCAATTAGAGCAGGGTGCTCAGAGCTCTGGCCAACCTCACCTGGAACAGTTCCAGGGATGGGGCATCTGCCACCTCTCTGGGCAACCTGAAAACGCAGTGTTTCACCACCCTCATATTCCAAAGAATAGGACAGGACAGTAATATCCACAGTGCTTAGGATGAATTTCCCTCACAGGTTGATGGAGCTGTTGCAGAGGAGAGAGGTACAAACCCTGTGCTCATACTGACTGCAACACTTATTCTCAATAGGAACATCCGCGTGGCTGTCCTGCCCTGTTCAGAAAGCACAAGCTGCTTGTTTCGCACGAGAGCGGTGGAAGCTTCAGACAATCTTGTGTACAATGAAGTATTTTGGGTTTCTATCTCTTACGGGGCTTTACGCCAGAAGACTTTAAGAGTCGATGTTTGCACTGTAGATAAGTCTCACCTTGAAGAATGTTTGGTTAGTATTAATCTCTATTTCAATATCTTTGCTTTTGTTTCACCTTCTTAATTAGATAAAATTTTCAGCTCTGCAGTATAGCACTTTCTGTGAAAGTTTTCTTCATAACCCTGAGCTCTATCATCTCTCCCGGGCAGTGTTCTTTGCAATAACAATTTTGTTCAGGAAAAGAAAATAAATGAGTAGATAAATGCTTTGTTACAGAACTGCTGGTGAATTTGTCAGACTACTAGACTTCCCTTCCCTTACGACTTAATGTGAAACCCTACCTATTTTTCTTACTTTTGGAAACATTTGCTGTAATGTAATTGAGAATGCACTTATGGGTATTTGGAGGCCGCCAAAAGATGGTCAAATTCACTAAAGGATTGTTTTTTTAATTGCCTTTAATCTGCACTATTAAAATTCATGCGAGTGTTATTTTTCCAGTGGTAGCATTGCCGTAGGCAGCTGCCCCCTATTGTTAGAAGAGCTTTTTTGTTGCTCAGTATTACCTGAGCAATTTGATTAATAGAAGTGTTTCTGGAGTACTGGACTCCAGAACGTGAGGGTGGTGTGTTGAGATGAGACACAAGCAATCATTAAATTGCAGAAAAGTAAATGATTTGTCCTGCATGTGTTCCATAGCATCTCTCTAGGCTGGGGGGGTCCATGTTTTATGGTGCTTCTGCAGTTTTTCCTTCCCTTGTTCTGCAAAGCACTCTGGTTCAGGAAAACATGTTTTCCAAAGGGGGTTCTTCTCTTTCAGCAGCGTGTAGAGTCCTCCAGCAGCACTCCCACCTCCAGGTGGGAGCACACTGACCTGCAGGAGCATGTTTCGCCTGCGGTCTGCTGGGCTGGGCTGGTGCAATGGGGTCCACTCGGACATGGGGTGAATAAATTGTAAATCAGTGTTCCTTTGGGTTTGAATATGGCAGGATGTCTCCTGAATGTAGCACAGTAAAGAACGCCAGGGCAGATGAAGAGGAGTGGAATACACAAAGCTGAAGTGCCTCGGTCTGAGGCAGTGATTTCTGTCAGCCTTGCAAGTTTTTTGAAAGGAAGTCCTCATCTCCTGTTCCTTTCTCTTTTTCTTTGAAGCTCTGGCTGTAATTTATCCTGGCTGCAGTAGCACTTCCATACTTTTGGATTCTCGTGCACAGGAGCTGTAGTGAAACACTTACCACTTGAATTGGAAGACAATGTTAAAAATAATTAAGCACGAAGCATTTCTAGTGCTGCTGAAATGGCGATAAACAGGGCAATTTTTCTTTTTGCCAACCTTGCCAGAGTCGAGTAGTCCTGGATTTTCACTCTTAGTTCTTCTTACGGGTATGGTAGACGTTCATTTTAGTGTTACACTAAAACTGTGGTTTTGCTGTCTATAGGGCGGAGCACAAATTAGCCTTGCTGAAATATGTAGATCCGGAGAGAAATCAACCCGTTGGTATAACCTCCTTAGTTATAAGTATCTGCAGAAGCAAAACAGGAAAAGTAAACAAGGAAACATTCCCACTGACGTACCCTGCACTGAAAAAACAGTAAGAACAACTGCTTAAATCAAACAAATCTCTTCTAAACAGTACTAATGAGAGGGTTTCTGTGGCTGAAGAACTGTTAGAGTAGGTGAGAAGTGAAGGCTGGTGCATTTATGTTTAGAACTGGAAAATGTCAAGCGCAGCAAAATAATTAATATATCGATTACAGATACGCCCTTGTCCTGGGCTAAATCCTTACTGAAATCCGCTCCTCGCGAAGCTGAGGGATGTGGGATGTGGTCTGGTGTAAGTGATGTGTGAGCTCTTGCCTTTCTTCCCGCTAGACAGTTCACCTTGCTGCAAGGAACTTGCTGAACGAGCCGAGGTGCAGACTTAACCTCCTCACATGCACGGCATGCGGTGTGCTCAGCCGCTAGCTGCAGACGGGCCTAGTGTACCGGGGGGAGGCGGGCCGGGTGCGCTCACACCAGCTTGCCTCAGCACTGTGGGTGCAGTCAGCTGCTTGAACACCGCGGGTGTAGCGACCTCGACTCTCTCCGGCCTCCCCAGGAAAGCTGGTTGGGGCTGTTCTGAGCAGAAAGGCTGGGCGCTTCCCAGTTTGGGAGAGTCCCATCTTCACAAGAAGCCTCTTGCTCCCCTCAGGACTCTGTCTCGGCACTCTTAGAGCAGACAGCTGTTGAACTGGAAGCTGTGGAGAAGAAACTGGAGGAAAGCAGAAGCACTTTAACTAGTGGAGAGAGCTGGTAGGTAGCATCCCACCATCTTAGTGTCATGGGATGATCAGAGCATTTGGGGATTCGTGTGCAGAGAATTAAAAAAGCAGATGGTACAGAGCTGTGGGAGGCTGCTTCTGTCTCTTTCTGTTTCTTCTGTTCTGGAGGTTGTGCTTGGGAAATGAGAACAAAGCTGATAATGTTGAAAACAGTCAATAGCACTATGCTATTTTTGACACTCATACAGCATTCTGTGGATGACCGTGAAAGCCCCACTGGATGGTTGCTTGAATGTTAATTTTTTGGCTGTTGATTCAGATTCAGGTTTTATTAATGAAGCCCAACATTTGAAATAAAAAGCAAGCCTGACGGATGGGTTTGACAGAGAAGCCAGCTGCCAGTTCAAAGGAGCTGAAAAGGATGTTAAAGCGATGCTTCAATTTTGTCCAGAACCACTTCTTAAAAGATTAATGGTGTCCTGAGAGCTCCTCTTCACATGCATTCACCTAAAGCTCAGACCACATGGCTGAACCCTCAGCTTGCTTCTTTTGAAGCAAGATCAGTATGAAGTTTTTTTCTGTAATGGTTTCCTTCTGGTGCAGCTTCACTCCAGTTTCAGTTATTCCCTTGTAAGTCTGTGTTTGTGTAATCTCAGTGGCTGCAGGACCTGCCAGGTACAGCTGGCTGCCCTGGGGACGTGTCCGTCCAGCAGCTTACGGGAGGTGACTCCTGCTGCAGCACCAGAGTGTTGTTCACAATAGGTCGGTTCAATAACAAAGCTGTTCTTAACAGGCAAGATGAGGAGGTTCCTGATCAGGAAGAACAGGATGAGATCAGTGAAAATGAAGCAGAGGAGGAGGAAGAATTCTGTGCTGAAAAGTCACTGTGGGAAACAGAAGAAAGTCTGAATTCCCAACTGCACATGGAAATAGCAGTGAAGGTAAAGTCAAGGGCCTTTTGAACACAAAGACAAATTCAGCTTCCCATTTGAGCTGAGCAAGGCTACAGCAGTTATTTGAAAGTTCATCATTGATGCTTAAAGGTTTATCTACGTGAAATCTTTTACAAGAACTCTACGTGACCATTTTGTCCCACCGTTAATGTAGCATCATTTCATGCCTCCTTTCTGCAGCTCATGAGAACTGTTTTCCTTCATGTGGCGGTGGCTTTTGCCTTGTTTAATTCTGAGGGTAGCTGTAGCCAAACAAGCACACGTGCTCTCCACGTGTGTACACAGCAGGTGCACGAGAAGTAAGGGAAGGGTCTTTAAAATCATACTTCTGTTCTGTGTGAGTTTGCCAGCTCGCGCTGGCGTCCTGGATCAGCAGGCACAGCTCGCTGGTGTCAGTTGTGTTGTACAGCGATCGATGGCCAGGGAGCCTGTAGGGAGTGATACAGCTGATGCAGAAGCTGCTCAGTTCAAAAAGGGACGTGTCGGGACAGCCTGCATGACAAGGGCTGAAGAATATCTGGTGGTGAAGGTGATGCCTCTGGGACTGGAAGCGGAGCCGTACCGGAGGTGGCTGTTGGGCAGCCCCAGGGGCCGTGTGGCCGGTAAGGTGGCCAGGTGGCCTTTACACTGCAGTATCTGTCTTCCAGGTGGATAAGGAGACCAACACAGAGAGCCTGGCGCAGACTTCTACCGTAGTTCGTCCGAAAGACAAAAGAGCAGCGAATCCACCCCAGACTCAGTTTGTCAGAGGTAGCACTATCATCCGCTCAAAAACATTTTCACCGGGACCACAAAGTCAGTACGTGTGTCGGGTAAGGAAATGCAATCCTGAGGTGTTAAATGCTGGCTTTCAGGAATGAAGTTGCTCTGTCCTCATCTAGGCAGCATCTTTCCTTGGAACTGATAAATAGCATGAAGCACAGCTTTATAAAATACCAGTGTGCATGTATGTTTGTGTTACATGCAGCATGCCGAGGTACCCAAACTAATCTGGAAGGGCTGCTCTAAGATAGTGATGAAAAAGCTGCATATCAGACCCTTTTCTGCTGCTCTAAGTCTGTCCTTGAACTGAGTTAGCTGCGTCTGCCTGACTTTAGATGAGATGTACATAAAAACTTGATAGAAATGGAAAGGTGAGTACCTGATGGTGTCAGCAAATAAACTGTGGAAGCTTCAAAGTCTCCAGCCTGCTTTGTCTGAAGGGAACTGAACGAGCCACGTACTGGGTCAGGAGGTCACTTCCACTGCATTGAAATGTTTGCTGGCAATTATTTCCTGGGTTGAGCACCGACCTAAACTATAAATAATTCTTCTTCTAAACTGAATTGACAAACAAGTAAGCACGGTATTGATCAGGCGTGACCTGTCCTAAGTGGGCATGCTCTTAATAGAGCTAGGCTGGGTTTGACGTGCAGCTGTTCCCTGGTTCAGCAGCAGGTGCTTCCACAGAAACAAACCCCATTTAATCTGCAGCAGTGGCCTGTGCTTGGGTGCTAGAGCTGCTGTGTCCCAGCACATGCAGATCTGACACTCGTTTCCCCCCTGCCCCTGACTTTGAGAAGGAACATGAGAAGGGAATTAAACCCTACTTGAGTTGAGCTCTTTTTAAGGGTCTAGAGACAATCACAAAAGGAGGGCTGAGCATGTGTAACATGACAACTCCCAAGTTGAAAAGAGCCAGAGAGGATGGCTTACAGGTGAACTTAGCCTCTTGCACCACTAGCTTAAAATACAGGTGACTGGAGAAAAGAGAAATCTCTAATAAAATATCCCTATGTTTTACAGGTGCTAGAAAAGTCTAGTTGCTTTTGTGTTACTTGGAGATTATTTTTCTAGGCTGTTTTCCCCAGCCTAGCTACTTGCAAAGAGAAAGGCAGTGGGTAGAGTTTCGTATTATACCCCAACTTAGTGTCTGTCTTTCCACGCAGCCTGTTCCTAAAGAGATCAGGGTTCAGATGTCTAGAAGTGCACAAGGGCTGGGCATCCAGAAGGCAGGGACAGCCTCTTTGCACTTGTGCCTTGTGATAGGACTGGGGCAATGGATTCAAGCTAGAGTACAAGAAGTTCCACCTCAACATGGGGAAGAACTTTACTATAAGAGATGTAGAGCATTGGAACAGACTCCCCAGCGAGGTTGTGGAGTCTCCTTCTCTGGAGACTTTCAAGACCTGTCTGGATGCATTTCTGCTTGAGCTGCTCTAGTTTTGTCCTGCTCTGGCAGTGGGTTGGACTCAGTGATCGTTGGACTCAGTGATCTTTGGAGGTCCCTTCCAACCCCTGCCATTCTGTGATTCAAAGCTTGTGGCAGGATCTGGCCATGCCAAATGGATTGCCCTCAGGCTGGGGTGGCAGCTGGGTGCTGTAGCCTTTCACAAAACCCTATAGTTCTGCTTCCCTCACGGCTTATTGCTTACAGACCCCTCTGGTCTTGCTACTGGAATGTGCGTGTGCAGTGTTTGTATTTTTATCATGAAAAATACGGGGGTTTCTCTTTCCTTTCCAGCTGAACCGCAGCGACAGTGACAGCTCAACGCTATCCAAGAAGCCGCCCTTCGTTCGAAATGCGATGGAACGACGAAGTGTCAGAGTGAAACGGGTAAAACATCACCACTGCTTTTTCTTTCCTCTAGCACAGGCACTTGAGAAAAACAGAGAACCGCTCAAAGGGAGAATTTGCAAACCTAAATCAGTTGCCATGTGCTTCCATTCACAACCTTTCCTTTGTGTGTGAGAAGTCTCTCAAGGCTACTTTCTTTGATGTGTCAGAATGTGACAGGAATGTTTATGTTGGAACTCATGTAGAACAATCCATTTAGGAAGATGGTTCCTGGCATTTTCCCTCTTGTTGGAGCAGAAGTAGCACAAACAGTTTTGCTGTGTTTATTGTTGGGAGATTCTTAAGTGCTTATAATAAATGTGAGGAGCATGATGTCCCAGATGCTCAGGTGACCCTGTTGCAGTGACTCCGTGGTGCACAACGAACCCCAGTGCCCGTGGTGATGGCAATTGCTGATGTTCCCCCAGGACAGTGATGCTGAGCTCCTAAGGGAGGTGGTTTTCTTAAGGCAGCTTGTGTTTGAAACTAGCAGAAGGCGGCATAAACATGTCACTGGGAAAAACAACCACAGGTTCCTCTGCTGCATTATGGATTCATCTGAAGATGAACTTAGGAGCAAGGTGTGCGTACAAGAATTGTTTGATTTGGAGAAGCTGCCAAGAAGGAAATTCAGTGGAAACACTGAAATCTAGAGTCTTATCTGTAACACTTGCTAGAGTTTGTGCTTCCTGTCTTGAGACAGATTGGAAAGCAGGATTAATAGAGAAGTTTATATGTTTGTGTGAAGACAAGTGTTGCGAAAATGGGTCTTGGGTTGTATTTGGCCCTTCTTGGGGGAGTGATGGGGACGGTTCTCATCACTGTGTTCATACACCCCCTCTTTTCTAGCCTTCAGTCAAGTCCTTCGGTACCGAGCGCCTAATCCGCACGTCACTGGACCTGGAGCTGGACCTGCAGGCTTCAAAAACCTGGCACGATCGGCTGGTTCAGGAGATCTCGGTGCTGAGGGAACTGAAGGAACAGTTGGAACAAGCTCAAAGCCAAGGTGAAAAAGAGTTACCCCAGTGGGTGAAGGATGATGAGAGGTTTCGACTGCTGCTGAGGCTAGTGGAAAAACGAGTGAGTAACACTTGCCTTTGGATTCTATTCAATGTGTTTGAGAAACATGATTTGAGGAACAGGGGCCTTTGGACAGTCAGGAGATGAAAGCTTAGCTCTACAGTCACTCGTGTCTTCCCCCTAGGGCTCACCACCCTCCGTGTAAAAAAAAAAAAAAGTCTTCCTTCTCTCCAGTCTAAATTTCCCTCTTTCCATCTAAAACCATCCCCCCTTGTCCTGTCCCAACAGGCCCTGCTCAAAAGTCTGTGTCCATCTTTCTGACAGGACCCTTGAAGTCCTGAAAGGCCCCCAGAAGGTCTCCCCAGAGCCTTCTCTTCTCCAGGCTGAACACCCCAGCTCTCCCAGCCTGGCCTCACAGCAGAGGGGTTCCAGCCCTCTGATCATTTTTGTGGCCTCCTCTGGCCCCGCTCAAACTGCAGAGCCCGTGCCTGCCTTCCCCCAGGTAGGAGGGTTAGGAAGACAGCAGTTGTGTCTGTTGCCTCTTCTAAGAGAAGTAACGGCTGCATAAACCCTGTGCCTGGGTGCGCTTGGCTGGAGATCAGGAGCCTTACGCATAGGAAGTGCTAACCAGATGGCAGCAGACTTCCCGGCTTTCGGAGCTTAATAGTATCTGTCTTTCTGCTTATGAAGGGTGGACTGCAGGGCAGGGATGGCAAGGAGACAGAACTAATTACCACGGATTCCAACAAACAGTATATGCTTACAGATAAGGCAGGTAAAGCTTCAGAGCAGTCTGAATAAGCCTGGGTAGGTGATGAGCAAGGTGGGCTGTCATGTTTAGTTTGTTGCTTGGTTTTGGTTTGGTTTATGTGAAGTATCTTTCCATAGCTGATTGTCTCTGTCCCTTAGATGATGGAATTTTTGTTCTTTGCTGGAGTTTATCCCCTCTTTAACTTCCTGCAGAGTTCTGTTACTCCCAAACCTGTGCATTTTCCAGCACAGAGATTTCCTGCCTCAGCAGAGTTGCAAATTTGAGAAGTCAAGTGCAGCCTCCCAGCCCATAGTAGATGTGATATGTCATGGTTAGCACTTACCTCATCACACTCTTCCTCGTGTACAGGGCTTCTTCTCAACTCTGGTGATTTCTAGAGGCACCTCTGCTGACACCAGGCAGAAACTGAGTTAGGATGGCGAGTTGGCACCAGGTGCTCTGTGGGCCACAGCTGGCACGTGGAGTGCCATGTCCTTGCTGGAGATGATCTGATGGCTTAAAAAAGACCTCAAGGGGATAGAAAGAAGGTGCAGATGGCACCTGGAATTGTTACCAGAGGGCTGGTAGAAGACCTTACAAAAAGGTCTCCCCGTTACAGTGGTTACCCGACAAGCCTTTGGTTTAGCTTCTGTGGCTCGTGATCCCCAGAGTCAGCAGCTTCCAGACCTGAAATGCTGCTGCATTTGGAGACTAGTTGGGATAAAATGTTTCTTCCTGGGAACACAGACAGGTCTTCCCCATTCTTTTTTTAAGGTGGAAAAAACAGAACACAAGTGTGAACTCAAGGCCGATAAAATGATGAGAGCTGCTGCCAAGGATGTCCACAGGCTGCGGGGGCAGAGTCGGAAGGAGCCTCTGGAAGTGCAGTCATTCAGGTAACTACAGGTGGCTGGTAAAGGGGAGGACAAATTGACCTCCACCATGATTCTTCTGTGCGTGGCGAAGATGCCGATGAGCAAGGCTCATCTTTGGAGAAGCAGCTTAAACAAAATCTTCAGTGTTTTGGTATCAACGTTTTAAGGTCTGAGAGTTGGAGCAACAAGATGCAGCACTGCCTGTGATGGCAAAGCAACCAGCAGTGCTCCAGGTCTTTCCCCGCCTGGCAAGATCTTCACAAATCCTTTGTTTCGTGCAGAAGCTGCCTTTTGCTTCCCTAAGTAAGGTGCCTGGAAGGCCAAAAGTCCGAGCCTTTCCAAAATGGCTTTTTGGTAAGGTCAGGGTGGGGAGCTGCACTGTGAGGGTGCCTCCTCTGTGATCTGTAAGAGGTGTCAGGGTTTAGGGTCAGCATCACCCCTTAGACCTGTAACAGATGCTCGCTGTTAACCCCCCCTCCCTTCCCAAAGGGAAAGAGAAAAGGAATAAGGGAGAGAGACTGAGTGACTAGAGAAGGANGTGGGCTGGGATCCCTGGCTGGTCAGTTTGGGGTGCCCTGGCCCAGCCGCCCCTCCCTGCAGCTGCCGCCTTTGCCTTTCTGCAGCCGCGGCAGGGGCCTTGGTCTGCCCCCTGCCCTCGGTACTGCCCCTGCCCACGGCTGGGAGGGCGGGCAGGGCAGGCAGGCAGGACAGGGCAGGTTTTTGTGCCGTTTCTGGCGAGGCCCCACTGATCACCTTCTCTTTTCCAGGGAGAAAATGGCGTTTTTCACACGGCCGAGGATAAACATCCCAACGCTCTCTGCGGACGATGTGTGATCACCATAAAGTGTTTGCTTTCCGGACAATGCTACAAATGCAGTTTTGAGTTTTGAAGTTATTTATGTGGTATTATGAAGGTATCGAGGCGTTTGTATGCTAGAGCTTTTGTCAGTATGTGGATGTTTGGAAGATTTTTAGCTTAAAAGTTCTACCATCACAGAAACCAGCATTAAAAGTGACGAGACTGTATAGTTTGTATATTTAGGAATGTATTTTTGGGAAATAGAATTTTAAATAAGAACCAATGCAGCGCGAGGTGCTGTCATTCTTAAACACCGCCGTGTAGACTTTTTGTACAGCTCTGCCTTTTAGAGGTTTTACTGCAATAAAAGCCGAGCCCCCTGCCTGCCGTGGTGTTCCGCGCCGGCTGCGGGCGGCCGGGCAGCGCTCCTGGGCCCAGCGGGGCGGAGGAGGGGGGTATGGG
>VWZY01004844.1:360554-378314 GCA_013399075.1 Chloroceryle aenea | reverse complement strand
CTCGTGGCCCTTTTCGGGGGGGGGAGGGTTCGATCGAGGGGAAGTTCTGCAAAAAAGCTTGACCAAAAAAAACCCCAACCAAACAAAAAAGGCCCTGGGAAGCTGTCAGACCAGGTTGGTGTGTTGCTGTCCCAGTTCTTTGCGGTGCTGCTGGGGCTGGCTGCTGGCTGCGGTACCCGTGCAGGCGTTGCCCTGCTGCCCAGCCAGGTGATGGGCAGGAGGGTGTCCTGCAGCCCGAGGGGCAACACTGGGTGTGCTGGGAGCCCAGAGCAGCGGGGGAGGGGTTTTCAGAGAACCTGTTGGAGGGCAGGCATGCTAATGGCAGTCCTGGCTTTCTCAGGTGGAATTATTGCAGCTACAAGGGGCTTGGAGTTGGGAAGAGATAGGGTGGTGAGCCTTTTCCTTTTTAGTGGCTCTAATAATAATTAAACCATTTAAATTGGACTGCCACTTCCATCCTAGTCAATGATTGATACTGACAGTAGGGTTCATGGGTAGCTCCAGGAGCATTTCGAATCCTACAGGTTCACTTCTTGTATAGAATCACAGAATGCCCTGCATCGGAAGGGACTCGAAGGGTCATCTGGTCCAACCCCCGTGCTGAGAGCAGGGACATCCTCAACTAGAGCAGATTGCTCAGTGCCCCATCAAGCCTGACCTTGGATGTCTCCAGGGATGGGGTCTCAACCACCTCCCTGGGCACAGCGTTGCAGTGCTCCACCACCCTCAGGGTGAAGAACTTCTTCCTACTGTCCAATCTAAATCTACCCTGTTCTAGTTTAAAACCACTGCCCCTTGTCCCGTGTCTGTGTGCCCTCGTAAACAGGCCCTCTTCGGGATTCCTGTAGGCCCAAGAGCACATCACTGAGGGATTCTGGACATTTGGCTTGTGGGTTTTTGCCTACTGTATGCACGTGTTCTCAAGCAGTGTTTCAGCCTGGTTTCTACTCACAGTTGAAACATGTGATAAGCACTGCTATAAAATACTGAGGTAATAAATCTGGCAGCTGAGTCTTTGCACCTCCTTTTTGCCTTTGTTTTTGCATTTCTCCTTTGTAGCTGCTGGGAAATGAAGGGTGTCTCAGGTGTTCGGGCAGAGTGGTTCTCCCTTTGCTGTCTCTGCTCTAGTCCATGAACAAATACCAGTCACTCCAAAGCAAAGCAAGAGGGACAATGTTCAGCTCTTTAACTCCAGGAGGCTAGGAGGAGGGGAAGGAAGAGAGGTGCTCTGCTCCCCCTTTTCACACTTTCTCAGGTCATTTTCTCTTTTTATTGTTTTTCTTCTTCTAAGTGCTGGAGAAAAGCTCTGTAACGTTAAAGCTGAGAGACAAGAGACCTGTGCCAGTTTCCTGTCAAATCAGTGGGGTCCTTGGAAAATGTGTGCAGAGGGAAAATGTCAGGATGGTTTTGGTTCTATGGAAAAAGCTACAGTTTTTTTGTATTCACAGGTGAGGGGAAGATTTCTAGTACTCAGCTGACCAAACTGCCCTTGGAGATGTCAGCATGACCTCATGTAATTCCCGCAGCTTCTCATGAGGTGGTCATCAGGTATGACCCTTTATTGACAGGTTGTGCTATGTCCAGGGCTGCGCAGGAAGAATAACCCAGGGGGTGACACTTTACCTCTTGAACAGCAGCTTTTTCCTTCCTTTTCTCAGTGACATGTTTTGTAGATCAGAGATGTGTGGTGGTGTCTTCTCCTCCTTTCCTCACGTGGATGGCAGTCTGAGACTGGAGTTATGAGGTGTACCTGTAGTTTAATGTGGTTGGTTGTTTTTCAGAAAGACTGTAGAATGTCTCATACCCCCTTAGTAACATCTGGCATTCATAGATGATCTGCTGGAGAATCAGCTTTATCCCAGGTTGCTGTGATAAGGGGCGTTGATAACATGTGAGCATCTAAAGACCTTTTCCCAGCTGAGCTCAGCGGTGTGGTTATGGGCGTGGGGGTCACAGAACCCTGGCATATCTCAAGGTGGAAGGGACCTGTAGGGATCACAGAGCCCAACTCCCTGCTCCTCCCAGGACTACCTAAAACTAAACCGTATGACTTAAGAGCATTATCCGGATGCTCCTTGACGCTGACAGGTTTGGTGCTTGTGCCCACTCCTTTGGGGAGCCTGTTCCAGCAACCCGCCACCCTCTCAGAAGAACCTTTTCCTAATGCCCAATCTGAACTTCCCCTGATGCAGCTTCATTCCATTTCCTCGTGTCTTGCTGCAGAAGGCGGCGAGTGACATTCCCCTCCTGACTGGCCCAGGAACCGGGGTGCCGTGGGAGCCAGTTTCAGAGCTGTGTGGCTGTCCCAGCCCAGCTGTCATGACCTTAACCCCACTGGTTCTTGCTGCAGTCATTGCTGAGTTCAGGCTTTTCTGCTGGGTAGACTAAAAGTTAATTTCATCATCTCCATTCTCTTTTGATGAGCACAAAAAGAGACACTTAAATGGCATCAGCAGCATTGGGGCCAGCAGCTTGGCCACTGTGGCAAAACTTTATGCTTTCAGTTCACACTCAAGTAACATTGGGACTGGGACTGAAACTCCCTGAAAAGGAGGAGTACAAAACGTGACAGTCGGGGCTGACGTGTCGGGCTTGGTCAGCTCTGAAATGGGGCCGCCCGAATGCCTCCCGCTGCAGCTGGCTGTGCTCTGAACTGCTGGTTTGGTGCAGTCCTAGGAAGGAAGCAGATGAGATGGACTGAACTGTGGAGTTGTTTGACAGTTTGGGGTTTTTTTACCTCCTGGCCAAATCCAAGCAATTAAGATACTAATTGTCACCTTGCACTTGTGTGGGAAAAGCTGCTTGGGCCAGAGGTGTCTGTCCCAGGGGATGGTGATCCCTGAGAGCCCTTGTTCTGGGTGCTGGCTCTGCACATGGATAAACCTCTTTCCTCATCTTCTCTTGTGTGCTAATGGTATGGAAAGAAGCTCCAGTAAGATACTGGTCATCTCATATCCTGTGAGCCTTATAAACTTGGGTGGCCAGAGGCATTTGTGATTGTGGAGGAAAATCCAAAGTGAATTCCTGTTCCAAAGTGTTTGCCAGTGGTGCTGAAATATCCCACTGGCTGTAGCTTGAGGGGAGTCTTAATGCAGGAGGAGTGTGTGCGAGCTGCTTGATGGCTTGGGTGTGTAGTGATTTTCAAAGGCAGAAGGAAGCTTTCTGGATCTGGACAATGCTTGTTCTCAGTGCAGAACTCCCCTAAGGGTCTCACTAACCCGTCCCGAAGCTCCAGAGAAGGTAATACTGGGTGGGCACAGGATTTACAGATGATGTGCTATCCAGAGTAGAGGGGATCTCTGGTCTTTTCTTACAGCCCATTCCAGGGTTGGAGGGGCTGAGTGCACACGTGTCACCGCTCCCCTGTTCCTCTAAGTCAGTCGGTAGGAGTGGCAATCACTTGAACTTGCAGTGAAATGCAACAGAATCTCTCTTGTGCTATTTTAAACTTGAAGTTCAGGCTGAAATTCCTTTTAAGTGAGTCTGTAAGTTGTATGAAGTGCTAGCAGGTGAGGCCATTAAGGAAAGCTGGAAATAATACATTTTCTTTTGGTTCCATGGGGCAAGGTCTGTACGCGTATGGGAGAGACAACCGGTCTGATTTAGGGGGGAGGAGGGTGCCTGCCTTGGGGTAGCATAGGAAGTAATAGGCTGCAGAAGGAAAAGCTGCAATGGACTCTGAAGTTATTTTTGAGATAAGAGCTGTGCTGTTCAGTGGTTTTAGCTGGCTAAATGCCAAACCAGAAACTTCAATAAGGGGGTTGGGTTTTTTTTGTTGTGTGGTTTTGGTTTTTTTCTTCCAAGTCCTCTTTCTTCCCACCTGAACCTGTGAGGAGTGTCCTGTTCTCCTGTAGTGGAGGAGACCTTGAGGCTGTAAACAAAGTGTGCTGGAAGCTGGAGCACAAATGAAGAATGACCTTAAAAGTGCTGATTTTCAGCTTGGTCCACAAATAGGCCAATCTCAGGATTGCTTTGGCTCAGCGTAGGTTTTTTGAGCATTTTTAGTTTAGTGGCCTCTGTGGGAGCTGCTCTTTGGTGGATGTATAAGACCGGAAGATTTGATGTCCCGATATTTTTTCCTTAATGAAATGTTCTGATTGTTTCATGAGCAACCAAATAAATGAGCCCTTTTTGATAAGGTTGGCCTATTTGACTACAGTAATAGCCTCAGCTGCCTCCCGCTGTGGGAGTTCTAGTAGAGGAGAGCCTGAAGGAGCTGGATGAGGTGCTGGTGAGCCAGGGTGGGGAGTGCTCGCAGCCTCTTCTCCCTGCCTCGCTTGCTGGGCTTGTGTGAGCGAGTGTGGCTTCATCCTCGAGAAGAGACACTGTGACCTATGAGGTGGTGTAACTGCCTCGAGGAGGCTTTAGGGACTTCTGAGTCAAACCTCTTGACCTCTTTATTAGATTAGAAGAGACAGAGAAAGTGCTTATTTTGGGAACATGTTTTATTAGCATGACCTCTTCCTGCCCCTCTGTCTTGTTAGTGAGATTATTGTCTCACTGGCTTTTTTATAAGGTTGTTTCAGAATCCCTGGTTTTGACACACATAGAAACAACCTTTAGACATAATTGTTTGGAATTACCCAACTTACACGTCACTGCTCTTACCTCTATGAGGCAGAACTAGAACTGTAGCTGAGATCTTGCAGCTCCTCACCTTCCACCCTCCTATTCCAAGAGCTCCTGTGTGATAATTTAATTTGCTTTTCAGGAAAACGAGATCAAGTTGTTAACAGCAGAAATTGAGCGCCTGAAGAACTTTGGATGCTTGGGAGTTTCCCCGAGTTTGGAAGGGTTGCGAGACGAAAACGCAAAACTCAAGTATCGGTTAAATTTCCTTCAGAAGGTAAGGGAATAAAGAATCAATGCTGGAGCATGTGGGGCTTGTTCGCACCGAGACAAGCTAAATAAACCATGTCTGTAACAGCTAGCGACGTGTGCAGTGTGCTCGCTCTGCATTCCGACCCCCTAATTGTTGGTGGCACATCAGGTGTTCTTGGTTCCCGAAGCAGAAACGTCCTTTATGAAGAATGCCAGTAGATTAATAAACCCACACCCTCTGTTCTTGGCTAGGGATGGAACGGGAAGCCCAGCTGAGGGTGGGCCCGGGTCAGGCACAAAGGTGTGAGAAGCAATGCAGCCCTGCCTTCAGGGGAAGTGTTTGTGCCGGGAGGTTCAAAGGGAGAAGCAGCTCTTGGCTGTGTGATTATTATGTTGTCTGTGTTGCTGCTGTGCCTGGAGGTGTCAGCCAAATCTGTCAGCCACGCTTTGCCAGGCAGACGAGTTAAAAAGAGGGATGTAACGGCTCCTCGGATGTACGTTTAGCCTTCTGGATTTTGTTTTTTTTCAGAGCCTTCAAGAAGAGAGAAGTAAACCAGCAAAAAGCATGATCAATATCAACAGCTGTCTTCAGGAGATCTTTGGAGCTGCTATTCAGGCTGCCTACCCAGACTTAGAAAACCCTCCGCTGGTGGTGACGCCAAGTCAGCAGCCCAAATTTGGGGATTACCAGTGTAACAGCGCCATGGGCATAACGCAGGTAAATCTGAGCGCTCTCAGCGGAGAAGGAGAAATGGGGAAGCTGTCTGCTGGAAGCTAAGTGAGAGAGAGCACAGTGAGAGGTGCAGTACTGGACCTGTTTCAGGCTTGTCACAGGCCGCTGGGCTGAGAATTCAGTGAGTATCCAACGGCATTTTAGGGGAGGCATTGGCCTTCAGAGCAGACCTTTAAACCTCTGCTTAGATGATGGGCCTGGGAGAGCTGCATGTGTGTCACACAGGAAAGCTGCTCTGTTCGTGGCATCTTAATCAGATCAGGATTCAAGTACAGCATTGATTTACTAACGATGCTCAATTAAGTACCAATTAGTGAGCTGCATGTTTGGAACTAATATCAGCAAAAAATAAATCACACCTCTGGACAGTTACAGAATGTTGATGTTGAACACTTACAAGTCTCTAAATACTATTCTGTCACGACAGAATAGTGTCCTCCCACATCCCTGCGCGGGGCCCTGGGCACATCCCCCTGCTTCTCACAGGGCAGGTGGGTTACGAACGCGCCCCGTCTCCAGGAGCATCGGTTCCCCTCGCTGCATGCACCTCCTGTTGGTGTGGGTGCTGCAGCTTCATCCTGCCCACAGGCACCCACGGCAGCGAGGAGGCGCCCAGGTGCTCCCCTGTGCACCCGGGCAGGGCACAGGTCCCTGTGTCCCCCATCCTGACCTGCCACTTATGTCACCCGATGGCACGGGTCATTTTCAGGCCTGAGCAGAGGCCAAGGTGCATGTGAAGCACCTCCTCATCCAACCAGATGTGGGCTGCTGCTCAGGCACCATCCTTACTGCTCTAGCTGACTCCTTTGTTTCAGAAGTCTCTTGTTAATTCCCTGGTTACAGCTGAATTTATCTGACTGTTGTTGTGTTCCTTCTGCTTTTTCAGTTTTGTGACAAACGCTCTTTCAGGTGGATCTGAGTGCACTATTCTGCACACCCTCTGTCCTCATGTTCCTTTCTTCTTGGCTGTTGTGTCCAAGCCTTTGCCGAGGGTTGGCTCTGTGGGCATCCCCACATCCGTGGTTGGTGGCATCTGTATTTTCTAACTGAGCAAAAGGCAGGAAATGTGTTTTCTCTGTATGATGTTCTGACCTTGGAGGTTTTCAGGCAACTCTAAGAGTGGTTCCACTTAGAGAACACCTGTTAAGTGTGTGCAGAGGAAGAAGGGAGGGCTTTTTTAACCTGGCTAGTATCAACAGCCACTTTGAAAATTATGGTACCACTACTTTCTGGAAGGTGTTAGAGCAAAGACACAGGCGGAATAAGAGACACTTCAGGAGTTACTCAGTGGGCTGGGACTGTGCTGAAGCACAACCAGGAGGTGGGCCAGAAAGAAGGTAGTGTGTTCTAGCTCAGGTGCTAAAGCACCCAGCCTCGAAGCACTGATGCCTCTGAGGAACTAGGCAGACTCTTGTGAATTAGAGATCTTTTATTTTGCACTCTCAATAGAAGCAACTTTTTTTAAGTGTTCTGTTGTCAGCTCACCTTTAATCTATTACACTGGTAATTTTGACATTGAACTTGCACTGACACGCACAGAGTGCTGCTCTCCCAGGTCGTCATCTGCAGCCGCTATGCCCGTTGTCCTGCTACAATGAGTTTGACTCCCGGGCAGCATCGGTACGTGCCAGCCAGCAGGCTCTTGGTCTGAAGTGCCAAGGCAGAAACAGCCCTCACAAATCCGTGTCGTCTTCTCTTGGTCTCGTTAGCATATTGTGACTGGGCTGCAGCCAGAGGAGCACCCTGGGTGACTGCACTGACACGGCCTCTCAGAGCTTTGCCATTTTTCTGACCGCTGCTTTACCCCAATTAAGTGGCGGTTGGATTCTCGAGCGGTCCTGGCTTCTCAGTGTCGACGTTGTTCGCATAACTCGGCGTCTGAACGGTCCGGGGTTTCAGGTTCCAGATTGCCAGCTGTACTGGTGAAAAAGGGTTCATAGTAGTGGGCTAGCTGTAGAGTTTGTCCCCTGGAGAGACACACCACATAAGCCAGGCCTGAGCTCAGCAGCTCTTACACATGCGGCACGCTCAGAGCATGTCTGAGTGCAGCAGAGCTGGGGGGTGCAGCGCAGTCGTTCCCCACTGAGAGCAGACGTTTAGGTGCTTTCTGTCAGCCTTGAGTTTTAGGGGCTTGACCGGGTCTCCCACAGAGCCTTGCTCCCCAGGCTGTCCCCTGCACGGAGCTGGAACGCTGGTCGCCGCGGCTGCCAGGGAGCAGGAAGTGCCCCGACCAGCGCTCGGCCAGCATGAGTACGTGCCAGGCAGCAGCCTCTCAACAGCCCTCACAAATCCATATTGTTTCCCTGGGAGCTCGTTAGCATATTAATGCCTGGGGTTTGAGCCAGGAGCTCTGCTTGCTCCTCGGAGTAACAGGAGGAGGGTGGCTGTTTCTGGAATGATTCAGATAACATGCCTGGAGTCTGGTACAACATGCCCAGCACTGGGGTTTGTATTTATTTTTCCTGTAGTTTCCCATTGAGTAGCATTAACAGCTACAGAGGTTTTCTTTCCTGCCCATTCTAAGCCTTTACCATCTTGGAAAGATCCTGTTGCCATCAGCTGTAGGACAGGTTAAATGGGGGGCTGGAACTTAAGTAGAAGTTCCATTTTGCAGCAGACTGAATTTAACAAATACAAGCTGTAGTGAGTGTAAGGTCTAGACTGACAAAGAGGTACATGCTCTTTGTGGCCTTGATGGGATGCTTTAGGAATGGACAAAGAAATCGGAGAGTTGGACTGGATGATCTTTGAAGGTCCCTTCCAACTCTGATGCTCTCGTTGCATGTAAAGTTGACACTGTGGTTTTGAGTTCCTCCCAGGGGATACTTATGTCTGGAGGCAAAAGGACAGCTGTTTCATCAGCAGTTTTTCTGATGCTCTTTTTGAAGAAAATGGGGCAGCATTGGGATTATCTTTGGTTGCTTGGGTTGTTGGATTTTATTTATTTGTTCATTTAGTTAATAAGTTTGAGCCTAGGGTAGGACTGAAGGCAGTTTGCCTTGGTTACTTTTAATCATACATCAGCAGATTTGCTCTGAAACCACACTTGACATCTACTGTAGGCACAGCTCAAAGCTTCAGATATGAATGCTGGCGGAGCTGAGGAGACCCATGAGACTGGCGAACAGCATTTTGAAGCAGTGGGAAGAACTGTGCCAGCTATGTTGATTTCTAGAAACCTTGTCCCTTTTACTAGCTCAGTGACATAACACATTTGCCAAACCACTTAATGGGTTTAAAAAAGAATAGCCTGGAAGCTTTGCTTCTGACATGGGGACTAGAATGTTCTGGAGGATTGAATTTTACTTGATCTTGTCACTGTGTTTCAGATACTGCTCAAAACCAAGGAGCAGAAGGTTAGCCCAAGAGAAATTGCTGAGAAAATAACAAAAAATATTCCTGCCAACGAATGCATTGAGAAGGTTGAAATTGCCGGTCCTGGTAAGAGAGTTTCATGTTACAAACTTTGTATCTTCTAAAGCTGGTATGATGATTTTATACTGGATGGTGATCAAGGAAGCTGAATTGAGTTCAGCTCTTCCGTGATAGAAAACTGCAGTTAAAGGGTGAATTAGCTGCTTCTGTCCTGGTGAGCTTTGTAGCCCTCAGACTTGTGCAGCAGCAGAAAGTCTACCTCTGTATTAGAACTGGCAAGTGCAACCCTGAGTCCTTTAATTAGCAAGTTTTCCACTGATCCTTCAAGGACCAGCTTTTTCCCTTCGAATATTGGTGATGGGTATCACCACAGTCATGAAATCACAGCAAAAATCAGTGTGCCCTTCTCATGGTTGTTTGCAGTGGAGACCACGTCCTCTCAGCACTGAGATGCTGGAGCAGCATGGAGGTCAGTAATTGCTGTCTGATTTGCCCCTGTGACCCAGGAAGAAAGACAAGGGCTCATATTCCTTAGGGCTTCAGCATAAGCACAAAAAAATCACATGGCACAGCTCTTCGGGTGCTTGGGCAGAAGCTCCTTCATTAGCTCAGTGAAGCAGAAGTAAAACAGTGTTGCCCCACAGGCATGGATTATCCTGTGTGAAACTCTGTGGTTTAAGATAGGAATTTTAAAAAAGGAGACAAAACAGGATTTGGTTTTGCATTCTGCAAACCCTGACAAGATTATTTATTTTCTCATGAAAAATTAGTTTTATCAGTTCACCTTTGAGTGACGGTGTGCAGAATGGAGTTCTGTCGGTGGGCTGGCTTGGAGCATCTGGCTCCTGCAATAAAGGCTGGAGTGCTGTGACACACACCCTTGTAACCTAGGAGCAGGAAGAAATTGCCTTCTGCTGGCAGCTTTGTTGTCCTGTTGCTGAATTTGGGGTTTTATCAAGCTGACTTCCCATGCTCTTGTCTGTGATGTGAAGAAACAGGAGTCCAAAGGGGGAGGCAACCAGAGCAGTTTGAGGCACTGTTGCAGCCCCAGCACTCATTGCTGGTTTTCTCCTCTTTATAAAGGTTTTATCAACGTCCACTTGAGAAAAGATTTTGTGTCAAAGCAGCTGAGCAGTTTATTGATGAACGGAGTTCAACCACCAGCTGTAGGCAAAAGGAAAAAGGTACAGCAGTGGGGGCAGGGGCATCCTGCTCCCAGATGGGTGGAATGTGCTGGGCTGCAGGCAGTGCTGAGGAGACGTGTTGAGCTGTTGGCCACCTTGTTGCAGCAGAGCAGATGGGGCTGGGGGCCACGGGGTAGGCCACGTGTGGCTGGTGTGGTCCCTGGTGGGTGAGGATCCGGGCTCCCTGAGGATGGTGTGTTGTGCCAAGGGCAGTCTAGGAGTGATCCCTGACCCTGTGCTGGGTGGGTGCAGCAGAACCCCAGGGTGGGCACCTGCTCTGCTGTCCCCCCTGGGCCTTCTGTTCCTATGTGCTGCTGGCAGCAGTGGGTGTGAGGGTCAGTGGAGGTGAGCTTTGTGCCCCCCTGCCCCCTTCCAAAACCCAAATTAAACACATGGAGGGTGGTAATGGCTGCTACCTTTGATTCATTTTTTTTCCTTTGGAACTGTGTTTAAGGTGGTGGTGGATTTTTCATCCCCTAACATTGCAAAGGAGATGCACGTTGGCCACCTGCGGTCTACTATCATTGGAGAAAGTATGTGCCGACTGTTTGAGTTTGCAGGTTATGATGTTTTGAGGTGAGAGTCGGGTCTGGGGTCTGGCTAGATTTATGCCATACCTGTCTCTGTACTTTGGTCTTTGTAAGCACATAACTATGTGTGTAGTAAGGTACTAAGCTGAGCAAGTGTATCAGGGTTAGGAATCGGGATGGGCAGAATCTTCCTTGAAGTGAAATTGGGGGGGCTTACCTGTTTTCAGTTTCTGATATTATACCTGTTTCTTCTCTTAGAATATCTGGTTTTAAAATGCATGTATCAAAGCATATGTTTGAGAAATCATTATTATTGTGCTCTTCAATTGTTTCAAGGTTAAACCATTTGGGAGATTGGGGCACCCAGTTTGGAATGCTCATTGCTCACCTCCAAGACAAATTTCCGGATTACTTAACTGTTTCTCCTCCCATTGGGGATCTCCAAGCTTTTTACAAGGTATTTGTAGCAAATAATTGTGATATTTATTTCAACATCTGAAAAGCAGATTGAGGAGCTTTACAAATATCAGCAAAAGAATCGAAGCACCGTTAACAGATTATTGCAGTAACATGCCACTGGGTAATGAGTCAGTGTATCTGGTATTGAGGTGTCCGTATGGGGCATGATCAGAGGCCTTTGTAAGCATCCTGCCTTTCTGACTTCTGAGATGAGGATGCTTGGGGAGCCTGTTGGGAGCCTGTTGGGAACGTTCGTTTGTTTCAGGGGAGAAAGCGGTGCCTTTTCATGTGGTGTGTTTTACCATAGGAATCCAAGAGGAGGTTTGACACAGAGGAGGAATTTAAGAAACGTGCCTACCAATGTGTGGTGCTGCTGCAGAGCAAGAACCCGGACTTCATTAAAGCCTGGGAACTGATCTGTGACGTGTCACGGAAAGGTGACTTTGCCAGAGTGGGAAACGTGTCTCGGCGGTAGAACAGTGTGACTTTCCTCACCTTCGTGTCCGAGTCCACCCTCTTAATTTCCTTTTAAAAAACACTGCTATGCTGCTTTGAGTAGCTTAAAGAAAACAGCCAGTACAACCAAAGTACTGTCTGTGGAGGCTTTTGGCTAAAGCTTTTGTCTCCTGAGACTAGTCTGAGTCCTAGTCTGATGGCTTGACCAAGAGGTGGAAAACGTCTTTAGGGACTCGCTGTGTAATCATAAGCCACTAATTCCCACTGTGTGCATTTAATGGAAGTATTTTGTTCTGCTTCCCTCCTCAAGAGTTCCAGAAAATCTACAACTGCTTGGACATCACACTCATAGAGAGAGGGGAGTCGTTCTATCATGAGATGATGAAGGACATCGTGAAAGAGTTTGAAGATAAAGGTGAGGCCTTTGTTCTCTGAGTCAGAAGTTCTGCTGCTGTCAGGATGAGTGCGGTAACCTCACTCCTACTCAGCAAGGCTTAGGACTGGTGTGTTTGAAGATGCATGTTCCCCACCCTTGCTCTTTTTCTTAGCCACATTTCCTCAGTGTATCTTTTGTGGTGTTTCCTCCTAGAGAAACATTATCAGGATTGATTCTTGTATGTATCATCCCAGAAAGCTTGTATCTTTCTTCCTGACACCAAAAGCAGCTTGTCTGTGATATCTGTGGGCAATAGTGTGAGGTACTACTAGAGTCTATTGTATCCTTAGTAAATAGTCAAGGAGCAATATGTGACAGTCTCCCCAGGCTTAGTGTTGTGACTGTATCAGATCTTGGAGGAGACAGTGGCATTTTCAGATTGTGTTGACCTTGAGACTGGCAAGAAGCCCAGTGGAGCAGAACATGCCTCTGGTTTTACGTGTTCTGGTCTGGAGCTGGCAGTTCTTGACTTGCCATCTGAAGTGTTCTGACAAGTCTTATCTCTGACAGATTTTGCACTAAGTCTCCACTGCACCTCCACAGAGTTTCTGTTGCCTTCAATGCTCTACTTTGTGATGCTGGTTCTGCAGCTGTAGAGGTGGATCTGGATGCCAGGGACAGGAGGTTTCAGATCCAATTAGGCCAGATCTGTATAGATCCATGTCCGTGCGCATAGTCTTGAGTTGTGGAAGTGCAGTACAGAATGGGACGTGGGTGGCAAAGGAGTTCTCATTTAGGTTTTCTCATATTTTGAGCCATTAATTATTTGGTAATATGAACACATGGCCTTTTCTCCCTGGTAGCATCAGGGAAAGGAAGTGTTTCTGCCTGTGCCAGCCCACAAACCTCCCTGCGCAACACAACGCAGAATGTTTTCCATCACTTTTCTAGGATTTGTCCAGGTTGACGACGGCCGGAAGATCGTGTTTGTGCCGGGTTTCCCCGTCCCGTTGACAATCATGAAATCAGATGGAGGTTACACATACGACACGTCTGACTTGGCTGCTCTCAAACACAGGCTGTGCGAAGAGAAGGCTGATATCCTCATTTACGTCGTCGACAGCGGCCAGGTGAGTGGCAGCCTCTGCTGTCACAGAGCATCAGACATTGTGTTACGTGACGGGTGGAACAGTAACGTAGGTAGAACCCTGCAGGGTTTTTAGTGTGGCTGGTGTTTTCACTCCTTCTAGTTTGGTGGCTGGCAATTCTCTGTGAAGAGCCTCTGGAAAAAATTGATTAGGGAGAGACCCAGTTACCACTGGAGGTGGGTGAAGCCTAAATCTCAGTAGATGAGTCTGGAATGAAAAATTAGATGCTGCTTATACTTGGGTCTCTCCTTACCTGAGGGAATGCTGAGCAGTGATAGGGATTTGCCCATTGCTGCTTCTGTAAGCCAGGAAAGCTCTTGGGAAGGTTGAACTTTCTGAAGCAGAATTTTTCTCACTGCGAAGGGGATAGAGCTGGGACGAAACTACCTGGAGGAGTGGGTTGAGAACCAGTTGTTTCGTTTTTGTTCCTTGCAGTCGGTGCATTTACAAACGGTGTTTGCAGCTGGACAGATGATCGGCTGGTATGATCCCAAAGTCATCAGAGTGGCACACGCCGCCTTCGGAGTGGTGCTGGGAGAAGACAAGTAAGTCTTTGGGTGTAGTTTTGCTCTGAAGGTGATGTTGGAGTGAATGCAGAAGACATACTCTTGTTTGTTGACAAGTGTCTGTGTGATGTAGGTATTCATAGCTGAGCTGTGTATCATAGCCACTGGTGCTGGGGTCAGGTTCCCTCCTCTGCAGCCTGGCATTTGTGGAGGGGTACTGGGAACAGCTGGTGGAAGTGCACTTTAGGCTGATGGGAATACTGGGAGATGTCAACACTGAAGGCCACGATTTCCATTTTTTACCTGCCTTATGGTAGGTGAAAGGAAAGTGTGGAAAAGAACCTCTGGTGTTCTGGCCTGCAAACCAGGCCCTTGTGCTCAGGGTTGTGCTTGTGCCTCTGCAAAGGTGTGGCTGAGCCAGTGCACAGACTGGGTATTTTGCTGTAGCTTTGCTAGCAAATTAAGGGTGGGCTGGGCACAGGTCTGGAACTGGTACTGTGTCCTGCCTACGGTCTGGAACTGGGATAGTTCTGGCTGTTGGAGCCTTCCTGGTCCCCCTTTCTGGCCACCCCATTGCAGCTCTCTGTGATGTCAATTTCTTCAGCAGGGAGGAATCTGTGGGCATGTGCTAAAAAGCACATAACCCATAAGGTGTGAGGAAAGGAAATCTCTGCAGGAAGTTCTGATGCACATCATGGGTCTACCTGGGCACAGGTGGGCCCTGGGCAGAGGGTGGGAGTGGTTTGGCCCTCACTCAGGTGGTCATTCTGGCTCTGTGTTTCCAGGAAGAAGTTCAAAACTCGTTCAGGGGATACAGTGCGTCTTATAGATCTGCTGGAGGAAGGGCTGAAGCGAGCGATGGACAAGCTGAAAGACAAGGAACGGGACAAGGTAGCTGTGACAAATTGCTTATCTTTCCTGAGAACTTCCCAGATTTGTTCACAGACCTTCGGTTTCTGCATTCTGGATGTGGAACAGAAGGAGCAGACTCTGTCCAAGCACTGTGTGAGGCAGTGGAATTGGGAAGCACAGCTCCTTGGTGCTGGGCAGCGTAGGGTGGAAGTGAAAGGTCTCTTTTTGAACAGGAATATGAGGAAGCACAGCAAAAAACACCTTGAAAATCAACCAGTGAGTCAAACAGAAAAGCCCTTTGCCCTGCTGACAGGGCACTGTTCCACCAGAGAGGGGCTTGTGTTTGAAATGGTCCGTAAGGCAGGAGGGCCACGTATTTGTTACGTGTACTTGCAGTCTGTAAGAAGCTGGAGCACAGTGTGAGTGTCAGAGCTGTATGGGGACAGTACCTTCTAGGGCACAGAGGTCCCGTGGGCCTTCAGAAGCAGAGGGAGTCGGCCTTCAGCTGGGCAGGGCGGCAGTGCCGTTGGATTGCAAGAGCAGCAAGGGCTGGGTCTGGGGTTGTCCGGTGCCCCAAGGCAGAAAGGCGGGCAGGAGCCATTCACCGAGTACCATGCGGGTGAAATCCCCTCCACAGCCTGGGCTTTCCTCTTGAGCTACACCGAGTGGCCAGGGCCATGTGTGATGCCAACGCAGCATTCCTCCTCCTGACTGGTACCTGGTTTGAAATTGCAACAGGTCCTCACAGCAGAAGAGCTGAAAGCTGCCCAGACGTCAGTCGCTTTTGGATGTATTAAATACGCAGATCTGTCCCACAACAGACTGAACGATTACGTGTTCTCCTTCGACAAGATGCTGGATGACCGAGGCAATACCGCTGCCTACTTGCTGTACGCCTTCACACGCATCAGGTGAGGGAGCGTGCAGGGAGCTGCTTGGGTTGCTCTCTGGTGCTCTCTGCATCTCATCGCAAAGGGAGATGCAGGGAAAGGGGCGGCTTTGTTGTGTCAGTGCTGTTGGGGAGAAGGTGGCCACACTGGTGTGCGCCGTAGGCGAGATGTTGTTTGTCACTGGCAGCAGTGTCTGTGTCTGAAACGGGCTCCACAGTGCAACGTGTGTCCCGAGCTTTTAGATGGCAGGGAGGGGACTGTGGGAGATTATGGTGATTCCATTTGAGGATTTAGGGAGCTGGAGCGAGTGTGTGTTCCAGCAGCTGCTCACCTCAGTCAGGTATTGTCATACCCCAGTTTTTCTGGCACCCTGAGCCTGGTTTGCTTGGCAGCCTCGGGTGTCCTTGCCCACATGCGCCCGGAGCACGTCCCTCTGCAGTCCCTGTTGGATCGCTCTGCGGGCAGCGCCTCCCCCTGTGTTCCCAGGGCTGGCTGCCCCCTTCTGGCCTAGTATCCCAGGGCTGGGCAAGCAGGGAGATCAGCCAGTGACCGGTGCTAGCCCGGAGACAGGCCATCCAGGTGAGCAGCTGCAGGCTGGCCCTGGGGCAGGGTGAGCAGTGGGACCCTCACTAGCAGACTGTTTTGGACCATTTCAGGGCCATTGCTCGCCTGGCCAATATTGACGAGCAGATGCTGCGGAAGGCAGCCAGGGAGGAGGTGCTCATCCTTGACCACGAGAAGGAGTGGAAGCTGGGCAAGTGCATCTTGAGGTTCCCCGAGATCCTGCAGAAGATCCTGGAGGACTTGTTATTGCATACGCTCTGTGACTACCTTTATGAGCTGGCCACCACCTTCACCGAGTTCTATGACAACTGCTACTGTGTTGAGAAGGACAGGCAGAGTGGTGAGTGTTGGCCTAGGGCTGCTGTGTGTGCCCGTGCATACCACGGTACAGGCAATCTGCAGGGTGCTTCCCTGTGCTGGGGAGGCCGTTGTCACACTAGTTGCTGCTGCAGAACATGGTGTTGATGTGGGATGACTGTGGGTGGCTGGCACAGCCTGTGTCTCATCCACCTGTGAGCAGGAGGGTTGAGCAGAGAGTTGCAAGAAGCCAGGCACCTGGAGACAGGAGGGCTGGTCAGCCTGCCTGGCTTGGAGAGAACAGGAGGGGGCTCGGTGTGCCAGCCCCAGGGCCACGCTGTGGGCAGATGGGGTTCCCCTGGGGAAGGTAACCAGATGATGTTTGTTCTGAGCAGCTGTTCCAGCTCCTGTTTTGGTGCTTTTCAGGCCAGATCGTGAAGGTGAACATGTGGAGGCTGCTGCTGTGTGAAGCCACTGCCACCGTCATGGCCAAAGGATTCGACATCCTGGGCATTAAGCCTGTGCAGAGGATGTAGCTGTGCCCTGTGGGGTGACAATAAAAGGACTAAACAACTGGAAACATCTTTCTGTTGGGGTGGGGTTGTGGTAAGGGAGGGTGCTGTTGGGGAGCAGCACCCCCTTAGGACAGGAAGGAAGGAATGAAAGGTGAGAAAGAAGTAAGGGAAAAAGGAAAGGAAGGAGGTGGGGAGGGGTGAAGGGAAATGAGAAAAGGAGAGAGCAGAAGCATGGCTTCAGAAGCCACAGGTAGAGAGGCAGATGAGGGGCCATGGGCACAGCTCAGAGCAATTTGCTGTGCAGGAACCAGACCCCATGGGCCCATGCCCAGGGTTGGTCTGCCTTAGTCTGCAGAATTTAAGGACTAAAAACACCCAAGAGCACCTCCAGAAAACCCTCCAAGGACAGAGTCCAGTCACCCCCACTCCAGAGCTGACCTCACTCCCACCATCCTCTTTACCTTGCAAAGTGTGAGCAGATCACCCACCTTTTGATGATTTCTGGCATCCCTCAGCAGAGCACAGAGCTCTCAAGGGAGCTGAGTGGCTTCACCCTAGCCCAGCAGTGCGAGGCCCTGGCACTCAGGATGCTTGTCTCATGGAAGTTGTTAGCGAGCTGAGCAAGGCAAGAGGCAGGTACCTGCAAAAGAGGTGAACACCACACTCGAGGTCAGAGCTGTAATGTAACACTCCAGGGGGGAGAGGAGTACGGGCTGTGGGGGGGTACCACCTACAAGCAAATACACACGTGCATTATTGTTGCCCTTTGCCTGTACCAGCACTCATGGAGGGGTGGGTGGCTTCCTGAGAGCCTCTCCGGACAAGCAGCAGCACCGGGGTAGGCAGGCAGGCAGCAGTTGGACCTGGACTGGCAGCAAGAAGCCCAGGGGAGGAGCAGATCAATTAACTGCATTCCCTGGGCGGAGGGGCCAAGGGAAATGCCTTTCCCCACCCCAGCGATGTTGGGAATCCCTACAGAGCCAGCAAATCTTGCCGGGTATGTATCGATGGTGGGTGACTGTGAGGCTGCGGGCCATGCGCCAACACCACCCCC
>VWZY01004844.1:325052-358414 GCA_013399075.1 Chloroceryle aenea | reverse complement strand
AGGCGCAGCCGCACATCTCACAGACCCTGTGACCTCAGCTGCTACAGCAGAACACAGGCATCCGTGGGCAGCTCCGAGTCCCTGCAGGGCTATTTTGGGGCCATGCAGCCAGGGGTGGGGGCAGCTGCCCTGTAGGCAGCAGATGTCTGGGCACCCCGAGGGGCTGGGAAGAGGGGTTCACGCTGAGGAATGGTTGAGATGGGGGTGGAGAGGGTCAGTTGGGAGTCCTGTCCATGTTGAGGATTGATGTCATGGCGAGATTGGACCCCAGGCTGGTCTGGGGGCATGGGTGTCATGCAGAAGCCAGGGGCTGGTTGGGGGGTGGCCATGTGTCAGGGCCATGTGTCAGTTCAGAAGAGCCGTGGGACAGTGGCCCCTGCCCAGCTGAGGTGCTGCAGCAGAGCACGAGAAAGCCCAAGCTGACTGCTTGGGTGCACCAAGGGCAGGTGTCCCCCTGCCAAGGGAAAGGGGTCAGGAGTCAAATGGGATGACAGGGCTGGCAGGGCAGCTGCCCAGTCCCACAGTACCAGAGCCCAGCCAGAGATGGCAGCCAGGGTCAGCCAAGAGTCCAGACCATCAGACACATCCATGGTGATGAGATCCAAGGTTGAGCCAGCAAGGTGAGGCAGCAAGGAGGGTCAGGATCAGGTGCAGTGCCAGCAACCAGGGTCAGCCACAGTCTAGTGATCGCCAGGCAAGTCCATCATGATGAGGAAGGGCTGAGGTCAAGCCGGGAAGTCAGTCTGTGGGTCAAGGTCCGGGTCCAGATTACTGGGGTGCATGGCCAGGCACGGGCATGGCCATCAGCCAGCCCCCAGCAGCAAAACCTCAGCTTCAACCCTCTCCTACAAGAAGGGATGGTTGGCTCTGGCCAGGGCCTCCCAGCAAGAGCATATGGCAGCCCCTGCCCCACGGGCACGCTCTGCATTGGCACCAAGCCCAGGAAGCTGAGCTGCTGTGGCAGCGGGGACAGAGGGGGCAATGAAGGAACGCGCTCAGCGCCCGTACGAACGCTGCCAGCACACTCTGCAATGACACCGCTTGTCTCTGCTGGCGTCTGCGGGACTCAGCCTGTCACGGGCTTGGAAAGCCAGCTGGTGTGGTGGGGTCCACCACAGGGCTCTGTCCCAAGCTGCTGGCCAGAGCAGGCCACCTGCAGCGGGCTGCTCAGGGCTTTTGCTTTGCTACAGCAAGTGACATACCTGGAAGAGTCTGTTGCACTCCATTATCATGTGGGCCAAGCCTTGCGTGGCTGCCAGGTTCTCACTCAGCTCCCTTTGGTCTGGCTTCCCCAGGCTGCACTTCCTCTGACCAGCTCTAGGGAGAGGGGGAAGGTGAGAAGAAGGTTGTGTGAGCAACTTGCTGGGAACCACAAGTACAGGTACCTGCTCGGCTGGAAACCAGTAGCTTCAGCAAAAACGCTGCACCAGGGGACCCTTATGTGCCATGCAGGGGCTCACATTCTGCACCTGCAGCAAGGGGCAGAGACAGTGTTCCCTGCCAGCATACCCCAAAAGTGCTGGGGGCTGTACTGACCATAGTAATGGTTGTATGACCATAGTATGTCAGGATGGCAAGTCAAGGCTTTTTGTTCCCCAAACACATCATCATCACACGCTTGGCCAAAGACCCCAAACTGATTTGTGCATAGCCTTCAACTACCAAGCTCCTCTGACACCCAGCAAAACCCAAGACAAACCTTTTAAATCCTTTGGCCCAAACCACACTAAATGCATTTCAAAACCAGGCCCCTCTTATATGGCATTATTAATCCTGGCTTCTGATACTTCTATCTATGTACATTCCTGCCAAACGGCTTGAAAATTGGGTGGAAGATAAAAAGTCCTCAGCACTGCTCCTCAAAGCCAGCCTGTCAGCTTCTCCCCTTTGAAGTCGGAACCCTCACCACGGCTTTAATGCCCAGTTACAGGAAAGCTAAAGCTTCAAAGCATCCTGGCTTTTAAACAGTGACAACAAAGCAAAAACTCCATCTCTTTTTTTGGCCCTAATATTTCAGAGTAATGTTCCTGTAAACCAAAGAGGTACAACTCAAAGCGTGACTCCCAGGAGCTCAAACACTACTGCAGTGCAGGACCTACTGCCACTCCAGCCCCCTTCCCGTCCCCAGCTCCCCTGGCAGTGACCACGGGGCTTCTTGGCCACCCTCAGCCCAGGGAGAGCTGGGCAGCCCCAGGCACTAGTCACGTGTAGGAATCTTCAGAGGTTTTGTGCCATTCAGAAGCAAAGTGCTTAGAATTTTCCTGCCTGAAACATGCCAGTGGTACCTCTGACAGCTTCTCCTTTGGAACTCATCCTCATCTTTAGATCTGAAGTGAGGCGATTAACTCGCTGCTCTGAAGGATGCACAATGTTTCATCAAAATCAGCTGTCCGTTTGTGGCCTGATACGTGTCTGTCCATACACAGGAGCGTGGAGTAATGCAAACAGCCCTGCCTCAGGAGACCAGATAAGGCACGAATGCTCTCAGAGATTATTTGTCTACTTTGGCCCAAGGACACCTCCCTGCACGTACAAACAGGGGATGTTATGCAACCCAGATACTTTTACTTACTGCTCTAAATTTACGGAATCCCTGTGTTTCAGTTTGGCAGGAATGATCCCCTTATCACCCAGCAGAACCAGTGCCAGCAACTGCTACCATCTGCCAGATATCTGCAGGGCCTTAAAGCTGCACCTAAGGCTTAGGCTGCCAGTACAGGAGCTACATTTCCACTGGTCAGCACCACCTTGATGCAGTGATTCCTATGCTGGGTTCCTGGGCAGCTGGACCTGTGGGCAACCACAAAGAGTGCAGTGCTGAGAGGGAGGCAGGCGAGCTCAGGAGCATGGCAACAGGGCCTTACCACTGCTCTCTGCACTGGACAGCAAGCTGCTGAATCATTCCGTGTGCTGTGGTTGGCTCCTGCTGGACCTGAACAACCATACTGGAGAGAAATCCCAAGACACACGCACTATTTCTTCCCCAGAGCTGATCGTAGAACAGTTACAGCAAGCGTTCCAGCAAAGAATGCTATGGACAGCAGGGATGCTAGCACTAAGATGCTGATACCTAGTGGAGGAGGAGCTGTCCCGTCTCAGGGTGTTGAGGTGAAACAAAGAAGGTGCAAGACAAACAGCAATGTTGGTTGGGGTCATCTGGTTTTCCTCAACAAAAGCAACCACATCTCGAAGAAAGAACAGGAGGATTTTCAAAGCTTCTCGGTTTTCCTTTGGGAGAAGGAGAATAGCAGCCTGGACAGCCTGAAACTGCTGATCCTTCGGCACATCTGAAAACAGAAATGGCAATGAAAATCCCGTGTGGCTTGCGGAGGATGCATCCATCAACAGAGTCCCAAGCAGGGCATTGGAACTGTAGGTCCATCCATTTTCCTGTCACTGTAGCTTACAACAGACAAGGCAAAGGCCATTATCAGAGTCACATCAAACAAGCAGTTTTCTCCTATTGCCTGTCAAGATGCACATTCACACCCAGTGATGCTGGTGCTTGACTTGTAATTTATCTTGAACACCATGCTAATGAACTTATCCTGAACCTGCTCTGGTTACAAAATCCAAATAAGGGCTGGTGTCCCCATAATATATTACTCCGGAGAGATACTTTGGCTACTCTACTGTCTTTTCCTTTCAGCTTCAGGCATGAAAAGAACAGATGCTCTGAGGTAACTCAGTTAGGAGAACAAGGGTTTTGCCAGCAGATTTTAATTCACATTGAAACCATGTGCCCAAACTGCTCCTGTCGGAGGGCAGGTGTGGTCCACCCTGCCATTCATCCCCCTGTCACAAGGAATCATCCAACTTTCACAGCTACAAGGAGTAGAAGATGACACCTCCTTCCCCTCAAGTAGATGCACATACACAGAACACACCAAACGTGAAAGCAGCACTATCTCATCTCTGAAAGATGGTAAATTAATCTGGGCACCTGCTCGAGTTACCTGTGGCACAAGGTGGGTGAGCAGGGTAATTCAGTCATTTACTGCTTCTATCTCCAACCAAGAGATGAGATGTGGACCATGGCCAGGTTATAATAAATGGAGGAAAATGGTTCCACATCCGTTGGACACCGGAATGCCTAACAAAAAGTATTTGTGGATGCAGAAGGAAAACTTGCCTCAAACAAATAAACAAACCATTTTCAGGCAATATTTTAAAAGCCTGATGGGTTAAAAAGTAAAACCCAACCAAAATATCATAAGCCTACACCATACAGAGGACAGCAGCAGCTCACAAACTCATGTCGATAAAAGGCACATAAAACAGGCTGAAAACCAGTGCACTCAGAAATCTCTTATCTGGACTTTCAAAACCTTTTCTCAAAAGAAGAAGAAACTTCCCCTAGCAACATCATCATAAGCCCCTACAGTGAAGTCCTCCCCCAACCCAGCTGCTTTTAAAAGTGAATTCCTTGAGGGCAAAGTACTGGAGCTGGAGCCTGCTTAAAACTGCATTCTGTGCTGGATTTCAGCTTCACGTTTCTTCTTTTTCAGGTTGAGCCTCAAGGATTGTACCAGTGAGAGCACAGGCAGAAAGCTGCTGGCATTTCCAGGCATCTGTGCCTGGGGACCTTAATAACAGCAGTTCATCAATATAACGTGACTTTTTTTGCACAAGGAGCTACTTCATACCATGAGCAAGGGAACTGGATTCTTTCTTAGGTTTGCATAAGAAAATGACCACTTGAAAACAGTTTAGGGGGCTGCTACAATGACTGCTATTGCACTCCTCTTTCTAACAGGGAGAAAACAGCTGGCCCATCAGATGTGGATATGAAGCTCTTCAGTCCAGAGCCACAGTGAACTCATCTTCGCAGAAATGTCCTCCTGACTTGTCTCTTCTGACTATAAGGGGATATGGCACCAGTCCTAGTCTGCCACTGCCTTGTACAGCTGAACAGAAGATATTCAAGGAACTGGAAAACTACATCTTTTGTTACTTACATTGGTAGATGTGGAGGAAGGATTCACAGAGCCTGCTGGTAAATATAGGCTCGGGAAGGTCTCGGAAATACTGCTTCACCATATCTGCCACATCAAAGGCTGACTGCCCTTCGTAACAGACGTTGTTGGGGCTGGTTTCATTCATTTCTCGTAAAGACAGAATCCTGGATTTAACACCAGATTTTCGGAACAGGCCAACCTGGAGGTAAAAGAATATAGTAAAGAGAGGAGTCATCAGAAATCAAACCTCTCATAAATAATTGGTACTTCACTGTGCTTTTGCTAGGCAAGACCCTGTGGTAGTGGGATGGAATATTTTTGTACCATTAGGAGCAGCTCAGCTATTCCCCCCAGGCAAACCATGACTGACACCCACAGAACCAGCTGTGAGAGACACGCCAGTTTTCATGTTTGGTTGGTTGCTTTTAATGCAAAAAAATACTCTTCTGACTTTTAAAGTCATTACTATTGGCATCTGTTGGTTTGCTTGAGGTATGTTCACACCATAGACCTGCAAGTGTTTAGAGCACCACTGTGTGTTCAGCCCAAAGCAAATGTACACTGATGCCCATTCTGCAGCAAACCAGCTCAGACTGGGTGACCTGCAAAGCTCGGGTTTAACATCTGATATATTTACAGGTTGGCAAAGGGTGATGGCCATTGTGAGGGAAATGATGATTTTATTTTTAACATGACTGTCAAGCCAGTTTCTGACAAAACCTAGAACTCGATGGCAACAAAGCTTCTGCTGAAAGTTTCACCTTGTGCCACTGACACCATATTTACTAAATATATTCACTAAACAGTTTAATAACAGTTTATTTGTCTTCACTGATTAGGTGACACAACCTCAAAATGAAATGCACTTATGCTACAGAACTAACATAGGGAACACACAAGTTCACCACCATGTACACATCTCCACTTCTAATGGATAAATACGGATTTGAGAGCCAGAAGAAGACATTGCAGGCCATGTTCTAATATGTTTTATCTCTGCTTTGTGGTAAATTGCAGCTGAAACAAGATTAATTATCACATTAGCTCTGGCACTGCCAGCAGCCACAGAAGAGAGGGAGTAGCAACGTTATGTGGTAGATTTACTTTGTAAGGGAGCAGAGACAAGCTCCCTAGCCAGGAGACAGCTCGACTGCCTGCACCAGGAGAGCTGACTGAGACGATTTCAGTGAGGCAAGGCACAACAACACAGCACAGGAATAAAGGTACTCCCAGAACAAAACAGCACTGGTACTGCCTCACTGGCCACCTGCTCAGCCCTACACCTTCCCGCCTGTTCAGAGCCTTAGGAGGCAAGAAGTCCCTCACAAAAGCTGGAAGCAGAGAATTCCAGGTTCTCTGGAGCAGACCCATTTAAGGCACAGAGATGCTCTGGGCTGTTCATACCTGGTCAAGAAAGTGGCTTCTCAAATAGTCCAGAGCTTGCAGTATGCCGATTGGCAGCGGGTGGCTTGTTCGCTGGACATTCAGAAGTAAAGGAACCCCAAACACATTTTTGTCCTTGTAGTCAGAGGCTTTTACTTTTTTAATGAACTTTGGTATAGTCCTGAAAGCAACAACAACAAAAAGACCCAAACAGTGTATGCAGCTTGTTATCTTCACGTGTTACTTCAGTTCCATACGTGGCAGAGGATTCAGTTATACTTCCCCAGCCCCAGATCCTGCTCACGTAGCATCGTATGACAGGGAGAAAATCATTAAGGGCAATCACGGGCATGACTTCATCATTTCAAAACTGAAATCAGCCTTAATAAGGCATCCTCCTGTGAAATATGTTCCATCCCGTTAGGACACTGAAGGCTTTTTTCACTCATTTCTATCCTGAAGTACCAGTTCTCTATCACAGGATGCTAACCAGTGTGTCTAAGACCTCCGAAGGACTGACTTTGTCACTGTTTTAGTTCAAACAGGGGCTTGATGCTCTGAAGAGATGGACTCTGCCCAGCCAGCTCTCACCTTAGGTCCTGCAAGTTTGTAAAGGACCTCAGCCAAAGCCCTGCAAATGGGCAAGTTTAGAGAGGAATGATAATGTGCTTTAAAATGAGTAACACCATGACTACCTCTGCCCATAGCAGAGGAAAACCCAGAGCCATTGAAATAAACACAAAACTGCCAGCAGTTTAACGGGATGAAATTCCTCACCTTGGGCGTGTGTAATCCCAGCAGTCAAGGAAATTCACCTGCTTATATCAAATCTTCACTTTCCAACACAGGTTGCTTTAATATTAGACAACTTACCAGTTCCAGCCCTGCTTACTGGAAGGGGAGTATCTGTCCATTAAAGCAGTGAGTTTCAACAGGGCCAGCTTTTGTGTCCGGGCTAGCTGGGCAGCTGATGGGCTGTCAGCCTGCGTGGAAAAGCTTTCCAAACTCATGCTCATTTCCACAGACAAGTGTTGCTTCCCATGCCTATGGGATAAATATTGTTTAAGCTTAGGACTGTTCCATTACCCGTGGTAGTTTTCTGCCTGCACCTGTGAAGGACCTAGTGCTCTAAATGACCTGTGCTTCCCAAACACCACATGGTTAGTTGAATTTAAACAAGGTGCTTCTCATGCGGGAGATAGTCTGGCACTACAGAATGTTTCAAGGAAAAATACATCAGCCAGCCATAAAGAAGTCCCATTCCAAGTATCTAAGTGCCCATGGAGATTATGAGCACCCTACTTTCAACAGCGATCAGAGCAAATGGAGATACCAGAGTGCCTACAGATCAGCAGTACCTGGCACCAGCGGTGCTGGCCCTGCTACCCAGAACAGATGTGCTTAAGAATACTTTGTTCTGAAAAAGCAATTACATTCTGAGTGGAGAGAATCAATGCGGAAATGTTCCCAAAGGGGCAGTCTACCAAGGAAGCCCAAGGATGGCTGACCTGTTGGCCTTTTCAGAGTCTGTCGTGTATGCCAGGTCTGCAGAACTGATCTCCTTGCCCAGATCACAGCTGTTCTCTCCCTCAGTGGTTGGAAGATCTGCTGTCTTATCTTCTGAGCCCTCTGTTTCAAGACAGATTTCTTTAGGTGAGGACGGATACAAAGAGGTCAAGTCACTGGCAAAGTCCACATCCCCATCATCAGATAACTTCTCTGTCCACTGATCAACCAACTTTTTTAGCCCGTTGACATCTTCTATAACATTGTTCAGTTCTGAAAACACATCGTCATCACCAACTTGTGTTGCCTCCAATTTATCTAGTTCAATATTGGGCATGTTGTCGTACACACTTAGCCTGTTATCTGTGCTAGTCCTGGGGACTTTGGATTCCTTGGAACTGCTTCTGATCCGACTCCTCCTGCACCCATGCAAACTCCCAGTTCTCCAATTGCTGGAAGATTCGTCTGCTGGAGACAGGTAGCTGTTTGTAAGTGCTGTAGGGAAAGTGCCAGGTTTATGATCTTGTGGTATTTGAAACATCTGGTTCATCCGTAACTTCATGTCATTTTTTAGGTTTTGCTGAGATAGCTCATTCCATAGCAAGAGCTTGCTAGAATCCAGGTCCTCCGCACACACCTCCATCACCCTTCCGTCATCATGGCTTTGAGGCTTTGTAGCAGGACTTGGACTGCTCACCGTGCCACTATTTTCAGAACGATTGCTGCTATTGCAGCTCTGGGGAGGAAGGGAAGAACTGTTCTTTGTTTGGCTGCCAGCGAGGTCAGAAATATTTACACAGTTTAGCGTCTTCATCTTTTCTTCATTAAGTCCTTCCAGAAGAACAGGTTCGCTTATTATGGGTTTGGACTTTGACTGACCACCCCTTAAGTTGCAACTCCTTAAGTGCAACTTCTCCATTTTCTTTAGAAGGCTGTTCCTCTTTTTATATGATGACTTACCCAAAAGTTTCTCCTCACTGGTGCTATTTAAAAATTCACCAGGGGGAGGAGAACAATTAAAAGTAGAGTCCGGTGAAGCCACCTTAACTGAGGAACATCTTGAGGAATTTGTGCTGCTTTCCACATCTTCAAAAGGTTTTGGGAAGCTGACAATGTCACTGTCACCACTGCTAATACTGTGAATTGAGGACACGTCATGTTTCTCTCCATGATCCAGAACGACAGCATCCTCCTTGCTGATGCTCTTCAGTATGGGGCTGCCTGGGACTGATGCACTGGCACCTTCCTCTCCTGGGAAACCTTCTAGGCTCTCAATACGAGACCATCGCTGACTGCACCTCTCATAAGCCCATTTGTTGCTTATTGCACAAGGTTCATCATCTTCAGAGTCATCACTCTTAGAAGGAAAAGAAAAAGAGAAGTACAGTTCAGAGGCAAAATTTGGCAAACTTTAAATTATCAAGATATGAGACTGACATTTTCTGCTGCCCTCAGAAACCCCCAAGACCATCATATGGAAACCTGACCATTTGGTTACTGAAGGTCTGCCCTGGGCTCTGCTCTGTTAGTTGAAAAGCATGCTGGACAATCGGGTAAGTTTACCATGGGAAAAGGTAACATTTGATCTGAGGATACAAATTTCTGATAGAAATTTATAATTAAATTTCTGTTAGAAACTGTTAGAGAGGTGGGAATGACCTGTCTCTTGTCTGTGGACCTTCTCTTCCCTGTCAGCAGGGCAGAACATTCAAAAACCGAGACATTTTCCCCAAAGGTGACATTATTTTCTTGCTAGTCCTTACTCCATGGTACCTGAGAGGCTTTGCAATACCAGCACTAACCAGCCAAGATGTGGCTGTAACTCTGGTTTAGCTGCAATACTTTTTTTGCAGGCAGGGACACAGACAGCACAGCTAAAACCTATATAACTTGTATTGGCTGCACAGTCAGCATTGGCTGACACTCTTTGGGTTGTCCATTTTCATTTCTTATCCTTTGTTTAGTCAATAAGAGTGAAATTTCACTCTCAGGCCTTAAATAAGATCTGAAACTCCTTAGGAGAGCAATAAAGATTGGGTTGGGGGGGTGGGCCTTTGGTACAACTATTGGACAATAACGTGTGTCAAATTATTTCTTTATTGAAAAGGCAGCTCTATCCTACCTTACAAAGTTACAAAATGAACATTCAATAATTTAAATCTCCATCCACCATGATTTTCATCAGAAGAACGGAAGAGCTTTGCAGGATAGAAAAGACTAGAAAGAACAGTTCAGTGATTGCTAATCTTTCATACACCTTTTGAAACCAGGTTTTTGCTATGACAGCTAAAGACATATTTAATGAGAAGATTAGCTATATTTTGCAAACGTACCCGCTTCCTCTGGCGGCTTATTTCCACTTTCATTGATGCACATTTGTTCAATGTGTTCAACCGTCTGGAGTGTAAGGAAAAAAAAGGTTTCAAATTTAACCTATTTTATTTCTCAAAAACAAACATGCACCACACTAGTTGTGAATATCCACCATGGGATCTTCATTGCTGGTGTCAAAGACTGACATTCTGTTGGAGGTTCTCCATACATTTTGGCCAAAGCAGCACTGAGTGATAAATCACGTTTACCTGAACAGTGAGTCAATCGCATCTCCATCTAAAAATTCATGATCTTTCCTCACAGTTTTTACATCAATAGGGAACTGCATGTCTGTGAACAGAGAAGTTGGATCAGCCATCTGAATTATAATTGCAAAGACTTTGAATTGTGCAATATATGTATGATAGGTGAAATAAATCTATTTTATAGCTATATATTCACACAAGTGTCCTCCAAGTAAGTGAGGACCAGTCCCTTAGAGCAAGTGGGGGAACAAGCGTCCACTGCTTGCTGCTTGCTGTCATTAGTTACAGGTAGACAAGTGTTTTCTGCATTTCTAGGAGCCCACAGCCAAGAAAACCAAAAGTTTTGCTTTGGTTAGGTTCTCTGCACCTTCTGCCTTCAAGTATAGTTTAAACCCAGTGCTTCAGATGTGTTGTTCTGACCTAAAGCACCGTGCTGCACATGACATGTGCATAGTGAGCCTGAAGAATCATGCTGTGCCTGAAGCTGATCGATACATCAGCTGAAGAGGTCAATGTTTCAGCTTCTGAGGGTTAGCCTTGCAGATGTGGGAACCGGTGATATCCATCAGTATTTTCTTGGCTTAGTTTTTGAACTTGATTTTCCTAGTCAAGTCAGGACACGGCATAAACAGCAAGGTAATACAGAGGGTTCATTATCCAGCAGCATGACAATGGACATGTGACAGTTTATATAATGCAATCTGCTGTAGGCAAACAGGAAGCATTTCCATAGCACATCATGTTTCATAGCACACAGCTTTCAAATTTGGCTCTATTGCTTGACTTCCAATTCTCAATTTTGCAGTGAACAGGGAGGGTGGGAATGAGAGTGGGAAGAAGTCACAGTTTGCTCCTTTAGCTCTAGTTCTTTGATAAAATGTCTCTTAAATAAATAGATTATCTTTTGTTACATTCAGTGTTTGTAAACATAACCATATTTTAAAGAAGAACAGTTTTATGGTATAAGCACAAGTGTTGCCTGAAAATTATACAAGCTCTCAACAAAGCCATATCTCCCCCACGAGTAATAACCACTCTTTGTAACTTGAACAATAGGAAAACATGCTGAAATTACATTGTTTGACTGGCTGGCTGCTTCTGAATATCTGTTTTAAAAACTTATGATTGCAAGATGGTTTTTCCACCACTGAAAGGCTATAGAGAGCCTAAGATGAGTTTTCAGTGCAGTCAATGAGCTGGAAAGAAACCGTAGCACTCCAAGGAAAAGAGCCCGAGAAAATTAGAAGCTACTAAAAATCAGAAAAGCAGAAATTTGAGTGAGTTACAGTGTAACAATAACCAGAAAGGACTGGGTCCCCTACAGAATTCTAGCAAGGCAATGATAACCTGATTAAGATGTCATGTCTGTAAGAACAATCACCAGGTTGCTATTTTTCTACATGAGGACATTACAGAATTTGGAAATATGTTCTGAAAAAAATATTTATCTAAACAGTTGTACTTGAATTCAGTGTCAGCTGCTTGACAAGTCTCTGGGATCATACCTTCAAAGAGCTGGGCATACTGGGGAAAACCAGCAGCTCTCAGCCAGTCGCAGGCTTCTCTGGCTTCAATCTCTGCAATGAGAACATAAAATTCATAAAGCTGTTCACTTGCAGCACTCAGATGAGTTGGAGATTTCACAGTATAAGAGAGCTAATTTCAGCTGGTGGATTCTCAGAAGATCCTGCATATGAATGTTTTGTTAGTGTATTACTTAAAAGAAAGAAGTTCTGAAGCACTTGTAGGTATGTAGCTCTGGAGTAGTCATTCCAACACAGGATGGACAGCAAGCATACCAGAATCTAGATATGAGCTTGTACTTGAGATGTGATACACCGCTGTACATCAGCTACCCCAGAGGTTTGGACAGTGAGGGATCTGCTGTACATTGAAACGAGTCACCAGAGAAGGCTGTGTGATACCCATGGCTATGCCCTCACACAGCAAAGTTCATTCAAGCATTCCAGTTCTGAGAGATGGTGATAAGACACAAACAAATCCTATAAATAAACGTAAAATGCTATCACAACATTCACAACGCTGGACACAGCCTAAGTGTTCCCAGAACAAGAGTTCTCAGGAGTACCTGTTGCTAGGGTCTATCAATATTTATTTCCTTGCCAACTACCCACGCAACTTGGCAGCCACTTCAGCACAGCAGATGTCAAGAATTAGCTGCTCATTTCGTGGCGATTCATAAAGCCCCGTGGCCAGTGCTGTAGGATTCCCTCAGGAGGAGGTGCAGCAGCGTGTGTGTAACTGCACCGAATGGCAGAGTGCTCACCCAACGCCTCGAAAACAAACGTGTTTCACATAAGTACATGCCAGCAGGCTCCGGACTCCACCAGCACTAGAAAGACCTGGCTCTGTTGGAAAGGAGAGGATTCCCATGCTGCACCTTCTGTACTGCAGCACACGTTCCAACAGGCACCCACCAAAAGGCAAAGACAACTTTGAAAGAATCTTAAAATCAAGTATGCTCAGTAGAGTGCGATGTCTTTAAAACACCTTAAAATAGAGAATGCTAGGCAAGAGGATGAGACCTGTTTCTTAAAAGTACACTCAGAGTTTAGGCTTCCAAGGCACCTCACATACATACCTGTTCCAATTCACTGCTTGCTTTGCTCGAACTTCTCACTCGCAAGTCAGCAGTACAGCAGACTGCAGAAACTCATCAAAAAAACTTACAGAACTTCTATGATTTCATTATTCTACTTCTAAACTTTAAATTACTTCCATTGTCATTTGATTCATTTGGACAATGCCATCCATAACAAAGGCTTTCCCCGCACAAAACTCTACGGCTTTTTCATCTGAGCGTAAAGCGATCCCACAGGATGATAAGGGTATTTCTACATAAAACAGATGCAGGACTCCTTTTTTTTCTCCAAACTGGAGAACAGAAGGTAATTTTGTCCACAATAGCCTATATACACTATGCCTACATTTATTACTATACTCAGTGCCATAATTTATCATTATCTTTATCATAGCACGGCATTTAGTGAATACCAAGACAGTGGACTGATAAACCACAAGCAATTTACTCACAGAGCAAAATAGGAAAAAAAAAAGAATCTTTAGAAAAGAGCCAGGATGATGACCTGTCTAACACTAAAAGTCTTCACAAAACAAAGTGATTTTCACTTAGAAAAAAACCCAGTAGACTGACTCAAACAGCTCATCTGTGGAGAAAATGTAGCTGCCCTCATCCCAGACCTCACTTTAAACCAGTGAAATCAAGCCTGTGTACAGCTTTCCTGACCTCAGACAGGAGAGTGACCGTGGAGGGGTCGAAGCTTCCCCAGTTCCCAAAACATTAAAAATACAACTCTATTTTTCAGGCAAGCTGAGCCACAAACAGTGATGCAAATAAGAACAGGTGAGGAAAGATTTTGCAGCCAGCAATGAAATTCTCAATGAATACGGCTGAAAATACAACAGCATTCTCAGACTGTGTCCACCAAGGACACAGGAGCTGGAGGGATTTTCTTTACGGATGTAAATCTTCAGGCCCTTTAACTTGGCACAGCCCCATGTTGCAATACCACTGCTGTGAGGAGTAGAACACATGTAGGAGATGACACATGAAGCACTAACAAGCTCTTGGTCTGCGTGTCCACAATTATTTGCTATTAGATTTGCTGTGATTATTTCACTACTCAAATCATAGAATGGCAGGGGTGGGAAGGGACCTCTGAAGATCATGGAGTCCAACCCCCTGCCAGAGCAGGGTCACCCAGGGCAGGCCACAGAGGAACTGATCCAGGGGGTGTTTGACAGTCTCCAGAGAAGAGACTTTCTCCACCACCTCTCCGGGCAGCCTGGGCCAGGCTCTGTCACTCTCACAATGAAGTTTTTCCTCCTATTGAGGTGGAAGTTCCTGTGCTTCCCCTTGCTATCATTGCCTCTGGGTCTACTACAGTCTCTTTAGTACTGAACAGAGCCTGGCCTCTTCTGCTTGACCCCCACCCTGCAGATATTTGTAAACACTGATAAGATCCCTTCTCAGGCTTCTCTTCTCCAGGCTAAACAGCCAAGGGCTCTCAGCCTCTCCTCATCAGAGAGATGTTCCAATCTCTTCAGTATCTTTGTGGCCTCTGTTGGACTCTCTCCAGTATTTCCCAGCCCTTCTTAAACTGGGGACACCACTAAAAGGCTCCTACTGATACCTCTACATTTCAGAGACATCTATGCTGCCTCCTCCCAATGCTGCTGGAAACTGAAATCATAAATGGAAAACGGATGCCAAGGAGTTGTATTCTGATTAAAGGGAATTCCCCTTTGAGCCTTTATTACTGTGATAATGATCAATATTAGGAGGAGGAAATAAAAAGGAAATAAATAATTGCTCAGAAGGAAATAACTGGTCTGTATAGGGCTGCCCTCAGTACTGATGTGCTGCTTTGCTCCTGTGGCTGAAGGACAAGTGAGGCAGCAATGGCAGAATCCAGCTGATGCACCCCAGAAGTGTCCTCCCTCAGGGACTGAGGTTTAGGCATTCTCCCAGATGTTTTCCTCACATTGAGATACTCTTTCTGAACAAGAAGGAAGCAGCAGCAAGAGAAGCTGTACACCAACAGGCCACTCTTACTACGAGATGATCGCAAACTGCACCTAAGGAAGGGTGTCAAATCGTGCTGTCAATTTTCAAAAACACTTGCTCTGAATAAAATGAGGATACAAATTTCTATGTGAAAGCATAAGTAGAATGCATCTTATTCTCAGGATGCAGCGTGACTTTCCAGTTGCTGCCAAAGCCAGGGTCCTGTTTCTCTCCTTCCCCCTGACTGCACGTCTCTGCAAAGAGTTTGAGAGGTTTTTCTTGCTGTTTGCAGCACCTCTACATGAATTTCTCCAGCACACAGGGGCAGAGCCTGTGAAAAGGAAGAGGTTTCCTCATCGTGCCCAGCAAGGAGGCACTCACAGCCTCTCCTCCCCATGCTGTGTGAGTACAGGCAGGAGAAGAGGGTGGGACTGACTCTGACTTTGACTACATATTATACCAAATGGGAAGGAAACAAGAGAAAACTCCAAAGAATTCTGTTCTTTCCCAATCTCTGTTCCTATATAGGAAGATATATTTTTCTCTCCACATGGCAGGAATCCTCCTGCAATAGCAACAGCCAAGCAGATGCCCAGAGCCCCCACCTCAAAACTTGCTTGATGTGGCACAGCACAGCCAACTGCTCCAGCACAGACAGCTGCTGCTGCCTCCTCTCATCACCAGCAATCCCGAACTATCATCTTCCTCAACCTCCTTCAGAACTGGAGTCAGAAAGCACTGGGTGTGCTCAGCAGCCACATGTCAAACTCCACAATGCATTTTTTCTAGAGCTCGCGAGCCTTTGGCTGTGAGCTGGCAGGTCCGTTACGCAGTGAGGTGGATCCTGTCATCACTGCCTGTGCTGGCAGTGGTGGAAGCGACAAGGCTCTTTCAGATTCCATTTAAAGATAAAATTATGAGTTTTCCATTGCATCTCTCTGGTCTGTGTATCTTCCCGAGGCATACTTCCCAATGACTTACAGCTCAGGTATTTACAGAATAAGGTATTTCATTTCATGCACGCTCTGAAAAGCATTTGCTGCACTAGCACGGCTGTTTCCTGAGGATGTTCAGCACTGCATTATACTTGTGACAGGATCTGCAAGAACTGCTCTTTCTTAAGTTACCTCCTCTTCCGTGAGAGTGTCTGAACATGCTGTCTATGCAATGCTGAAGGCTCAGGTGTGATGCTTTCATAGCAGGGTGTTTGCACTGACCAGGATAAGCAGTCAGGGACTTGTAAAGCTGCCCAACTCTCCACAAGCTGAGACAGATCATGAAAAAGGGGAAATGTTTCTTCTCTTGTCCCTTGTGCAATGCAATACTGAAAAGCCTAATTGTACTTTATTAACACACTTGAGGAAAACAAACAAACAAAGAAACAAAAAGTATTGCTTGGAATTTTGCCAGGATATTTAGTGAATATAAGTGGTTGGAAAATGAAAAGGACAAGATATTTGTTCTTTCATTCCTTCTTTAGGGCCACACTGGTAGTAAAGAACCACAGGCAGCTCTTTGGTTATCACAGCAGGGAACTGCAACGTTTCCCAGTACATTGTTGCAACCTTAACTGCATCTTTATCTAGACCCTTGGTTTTAGCTTCCCAAGCTGATTACTAAGACTCTCTAGCTGACATTGGGATCTTCAGATGGGTCCTGTCATCAGGCTCCCATGTTGCTTACTGAGACCGAGGCAAGTTTAAAGGTATTTTCTTCACAGCCCACATTAACTAGCTTGTTGGCTGATCTTTCAATTGCTCCTACGTAACACTCTACAAGAACTGTTTGCTCTACAGGAATTTCAAAGGGGTTGATGGAACTGGGTATCTAACTCCCATCAACTGTAGAAGAGATGAGAGTGTAACTCTCTGATTTCCAAATCCACACTTGAAAGTTCTTATACAAGTAAGTGGGGGCTAGAGACAGGGGATTTATCTCCCCACAGTTGCTTCTCCGCCGTTCGGTCCTGCTGGCTGTAAAGCAGGAACAGACACAACATTTCTCTGATGCAGAAGCTCCTTATGGCTGGTGGGACTTTTTTACAGGACCCTTGTACATGATTGAGAAATACTTGATGTAAAATTCCTAGGAAAAACTGTAACAGGAAGGCTTGTTTCCAATAGAGCCAATATCAATAAACGTATAGCAGAGAAGTAACAGCCCCCCAGACAAGCATATTGTCCATGTTCTATTCATCGTGCAGCCCTAAGCTTTCCTTAGTGCTACAAAATGCCAATAATACCACAGCATGTGATGCAGCTTCAACCTACACGTTAGGACCTATTTAACTCCTCCGAGGCTGGCCAGTAAGTAGTTATATTTAAAAGCAGGCTAGTTTATCAGCCCTGCTGTAGGCGTGCCGTGCTGAGCCAGCGTACAGCAGCCAAGCTGAGGTCAGTGGACCAGCTCTCACTTGGTCAACACACCTTGGCGAGCCTTGTTGGTATATGAAGCTATGCAACACCGGTCAGAAAATCTACTAAGCGTTTCCTAACTGCACCCAGCTATGAAGCAAGAGCAGCCGCTGCGAGCAGAGCAGCATCTGCTGCGCAGCCAGCCCGGGAGCTGCTGTCAGGCTGATAAGGCAGCGATACTGAAGCGAAGCGGAGGGCTCCGCAGCACCCACCTGGACGCTCCCCCAGGGATGTCATTGAGCACAGCACGGCCGGCCNCCCCCAGCTGTACGGGGCTGCTGCCCCTCTCCAGACACCAGCACTCATTCAGACTGCAGGAATAATAGAGGGCAAGCCAAAGCTCCGTGGCTAAGCTGCTGCCTTACCTCAAGGTTTGAACATTTTGCCAATGTCACTTTGATGGATTACTCAATTTTTTTTACAAAATTAGCTATTGCTCCCATTTTTCCTTCCTAGCAAACACCTAGAACAATGTTCCCACTACCCTGCACACAAAAAAACCCAAAGGCTGAGGCTGCATCCTGCAAAGTAAGTCCTGTGCCCAGAGCAGACTCCTTCCTTTTCCACGTTAGACAGAACAAGAGAGAACAGGAGCTGGGCTCCCACATTGAACCCACGGCCTGACCCAGTCACACGATGCGGTCGGTGTGGTGCAGTTAGGTCCCTTGCCACAAAAATGGAGCAGACAGAACCTTCACGTTTATTTTGCTTATCTAGACTTAGTCTAGACAAGAAGTAGTTGGTGCTCTGAAAAACACATCTGCAGTTGAGCAATGAACCTGAGTGCTAAAATCATGAGCACACCTTGCAGCCTCTGTGGCTAACTGGATTTCTTTGCGTTCCTGTAGGTTCACTGCTGCTGTGATGTTATTTGCTGCTTTTAATGACATCGTTTTACTGTTCTGAACTGATACAGTCCCCTCTCCTCAAGCTCTCAATGTAGATGCTCTGTTTTGTCACATGACATTTATTTAAAAAAACAAACCAAACCAAAAAACAACTTTGGAGCTGATTTTTAAGCCAAGATGAGCAGTAAAAATTTATATTTCTAATAATCAAACACAATCAGCCTTTAGAACCTAAAAACCTGTGTGCGGGGATACTCAGCAAAGTGCAGTGTCATGTAGGCTGGTCTCAGAATAACATATCAGAAATATTAATCCATTTAAAATTATTTCCCTGGTAATTTTCTATCTGCTGGACTGTTCGGCAGTGCAGTTATATAGGGTGGACATAAGGGTGGGATGCTGTGTTAGTTTACAGAGCTCAAAAGATAATTAATCTCCATGAACCACTCCAGGTAACCAGTTCAGGCACTAAATTTCTGTAGGACAACTTCTCGTAATGTTTAGCTTCTTAGAGCTTTGAGCTTAAAACACAAGGAGAGAAAAAGAAGCTGAATGCAGTGGATAAGCAAATATTTTCTATGTAAACCAAGACTGCTTCTGGATGTGGCTGTTCGGCTTGGTTTTCTTTCTAAATGAGGGCTTAAGAAGTGAAGTAATGCATTTTTCTGTTCATTTCATTTACTCCCACCTCGTTTAGGATCATTATACCCTAATGAAGTTACAATTTATAGGTGTGTCACACTATCGTTGTATTTGTTTTCTGTTTAACAACCAAATACAAAATTTGCACAGACTTAGGATTTATTTTCTGTGCAACTGATTCCTAAACTGGTGATTTGTATGGCACAATAGAAAAAGATGTTTGATACTGGCACTGGGCTGCACAATACAAAAGAAATGAAGGTCTAGTGATATATGGTGTCTAGTTATGATTAGCTAAGAAAATGCTTTTTGCCAGACCCACCCAAAAAAGTACACACCCTACACTGATTAAATTCTCAGCTATGTGCTTGGGTTAGGGAGACAGAATGGGTAGAATAAATCTGGGGATAACATCAGCAGCCTGCTTCCATAGGATGGAAATGCTCCAACTAGACCATGCCATTTGTCTGTCCCACTCACTTTCCCATTCATTTTTACTTCCTTCTTCATTTCCTTTTCCATTTTTTCCATGGCACTTGCCATGAAATGACACTGCATAACCCTAAAATGCTCATTTTCTCTCTTTTAGGTACTTATGTTACCATAACAATAAACTCATGATAAGTTTCCTGGTGTTGCATCAAGAAAAGGCCTGTGGAAAGTCTTACAGGGGGACTGCTTCAGTGTGAGAGGATAGTGAGGGATTTCGGAAGGCTTTCCAGGAAGGAATCACATGCCACTCTCTTGAGTGCTGATATCCATCCTACAGCACAATGAACCTGGGGGACCCCTGCAGCAGCCTCTGCTGTTCAGCCCACACACAGTAAGTTTCCACTCTGCAGAAGCTGGCACTTAGCACCTATAGCTGAAGCAGGAATTACTGTTTTCACAAGGGTGTCTGGAATAACGAAGTCTCAGCTGCAGAAGGTGTTTTCATAGTGTGTCAAACCCTCCATGCCCTGGCTGCAGACTTGTGGGGCTGCCAATGGAGGTTCACACGCTGGAGGGAAAGGTGACAAGAAAATTTATTCCCCACTCACCTGGGCTTTGCCGTTCCCAGCTCTGCAGCTCACCAAGGACCACACAGTAGCATTAGAAAAGCCCCAAAGCTTATGTCATTGCTTGAGACCGAAGCTGGAAAAATGAGATCTTTTCCCCAAATACTCATTAGCAATTGATTTCCTCTCTTCTGAAACCACTTACCTACCCTTGCTGAGGACTCCGCAAAGCATTTCTGAGCATTACAGCCTGACTTCACTTGCCCAACATCCCAGCCATCGGCCAGCTGGAGGTCAGCACGCAGCGTCTCCAAGCTAGTCCCATTCCACCTTGCTCAAATATGGTGAAAGACAATCCCAGAGCGGGTCATTTTAAACAACTTCAACAAATAGTGCACCAACAAAATCAATCATTTTTATAAATGAGCCTGCCGCTTCCAAATCCCTCACTCATACTTAACCAAAACTGTACAAATGCCCCAAGTTACTGAAGCTATTTCAGACAGGCGCTGTGCCAGGCAATGGAGTCACATCTCATTAAAGCCAAGCGTCTTGCATATTTGAATTCTGATGTCACTGGAATACTTCCCATGCAAATACATTTACCAGATATCACCTCGCTCCTTTTGTCCCATCACTCCTTTTTGCTGCCTCCCACAACAAACACTTCTCAGGAATCAGAGATGAATGGAATTTCATTTCTGACTTTCTCTTAGTAAGATCCCAAAGTAATTGTTTTCCATTTTCCTTGGTGATGATCCTGAGTTAACACAGGACATCAAGAGATCTGACTTCAGCTGTGACTGCACCAGTAGGCATCAAGGAAGATATTTCTATGGAAACAAGTTGTTCGGAGAAAAGCTGCATGATTAATTAAGGAGTTAGACCAACTGGGAGGAAAAATGCAGAACAAAACATGGGCAATACATTAAGCTGAAAGAGATGAATATTAAAGCTAGTGGGGAAGAATCGTCAGTGACAGAGAAGAAAATGAATAAGCTCAGTGGAAAGGGGTTTAAAATAGGAAATAATCAGATACAACCAAGAAAAAAAAAAAACAGGTTAACAAAATCAAAAGGAAATCCAGTGATTGAAAAGTATTTTTGCAAGGACAAAGACTGAAACTTATATAATCCAAGGCAGATCAGATGAGTTGCTGGCAACTCAGGGAGCAAGACGTACGAGCAAAAACCTGGGCTGCGGGGCTATTTTTCTTCTGTTGCAACAAGAACAAGCTGAATAAAGTCTTTAACCTTGCTTAAAAAGTGGAAAATAATATGGCTAAAAATAGATTCTTGGATACACTAAAGTGATGTTGAGGCGAAGACAAAACATTAACTCATCGTATTACAGAAGTAGCATCTAGTTACCATTCTGGCCTTTCTGTCAGAAAGCATCTGTGTGACAACACAAGTATGAGAAAACAAGCACATTCAGTGACCCCCTGAAATTAACAGCAGATTTTTCCCCTGAAAATCAAGATAAAATGGTGTGGCTCCAAGCCAGTCAGAAAGCTGTTGGGACTACAGCAAACATATCCTCATGGTGAGTCTAGGCTGTGGTCATTCAAAACCACTCAGAACTGATTTTTACAGTCTTCACCATCAAAATCTTAAAAGATGAATAACATATTTTAAATTATTTTCATCCATATTCTCCATCTCCCAATGAACTTTGCTTGGCTGCTTTCACAGGGACCTTCCAGTGAAACCTGCAACAGACAAAAGCTCTCACATTGTCAAGCTCCCCTAGGAAACACAGACCTGAAACCTATGGATTTCGGTCGATGACAAGGTCAGGTAATCATTAATCCTCATTTTCATGTCTTCCTTTCCAAACTCAATAACTCCAGACCTCAACAAGGAGGTCACGACAATACATAATGGTAGGAAATGTACCTTTTACCTCTTCTAGAAATCCCTGCAATCTAATACCAGAACTAAGAGAGAGAAAACACAAACCCCTTTTTAAAAGGGATGGGTAAAACACCCTTATTATTCCTGTGTCCCTTAGAAGAAGTTGTTCCTTTTATATTGCTATTTGCTTGCTGCTACAATAACCACACCTGCTCTATGTGGTTATGAAGGGAAATACTGTGGAATTGCTGATCCTGGAAAACAAGCATGGAGTGTTCCCTTGTCCAGCAGGTGACAATGGATTGGTTTGATCTTCATTCCTTTAAATCCCTGTGCCCCTATTTACACTAAATTGTGACACTGGACTCTCATTAGTGAAGGTAAATCTCTATCTGGAAGACAAGCATTTTTTAAAAGAGGAAACCACTATGTGTGCTATCACAGTAAATTCCAGGCATTTACTCGAAGAAGCCTTTATGGTTAGACTGAACAAATTGAAGAGTTGTTCAGAACTAGTGAATTTTCTAAAAGGTGAGGTAATGCAGCAACAAAGAACATACCATCTTGGTTCGTAGATTCACCAAGAACATTTGGCTCGAAAAAGCTCAGGAGAAATGTGCTTGCATCAGGCACAAGGAGCTCCCTAAGGAATCTTTCCTCCAGGGATGTGTATCGTTGTAAAGCCTGCCTGCCTGCCTGGGAGCAGTGCATGGAAGAGTTTAACTGCCTGCTGCAGAGAACAGGGTACCGCTGTCTCTGCAATCACAGCTCCGACCCCCTGCCAACTGAGGAAAGCACTCTGATTTTCTCAATCCCTTCTCTTATTCTCCTATTTCCAGAGCCAATCACAAAGGCAAAGGTGACACCCAAGGCAGAGCCACCAACAGTTCTGAAGTCTCTACACAAAAGCATTACCACCACCGAGCATTGTCCTGGCTGCTCGAGGAACACAGCTCCACACCACCTGTCTTCCCAGACAGAAGGAGAAGCACTCAATAACCTGATTACCGTAACCTTGAAGGGTTCTTTTCAGTTCTTGCCACCCAAATGTAGTCAATCCTTTCACTGCATACTGAATTTCAAAGTGCACTGAATTCAAGTTAACAACTTCTAACTGATGAAGCTTAAAAAAAAATCATTTTGCCCTGGCTGCTTAAAAAATATGGCTGTTGCTTGTCAGTTTTCTTTCCCTAGTTCCAGTAAAGTATCCTCTCTAAAAGGCTTTGCTGTCTCTGCTATTAAAGTGCATTTCTAGAATCATCAGGATACTTGTGCTTAGTTTATTTGCAGTCCAGCTAGAGGTGGCTCTGGGTGGTGGAATGAAAGAGCTGCTGAGATGGTCCCGAGGAAGCTTTTAGATCCCATTTATATTTGGACCTGAGAGCTTTGGAAATAGATGACTCTTCACTCTTTTTGCATGCACTTTACCCATTTGCTGTCATCAATGCTTGTTTTTTATTCAAAGCAGTATTCTTTCGTAAATGACTAAATGTTTTCCCAAGCAAAGCAACCAGGCTGGGATCCGTTACTCTCCAGAGTACATTTTTGAAACCATAACACATTCCCTAGATGGGAACCCTGGGGGGTTTCATGTGAGGAACAAACCCAAAGGAGCAAGCCATGGCATAGCCTTGGAGCTGTGTGCCAGGTCCTGTTCGGGCGCTAGTGAACACGGTGTCCTGTCTTGGACAGTGGTGATGGTTGCCAAAGACATGACGTAAAATGGGAGAGACAGACGATTGCATGGGAGGGAGCAAAACATCATGAAGCCACTCTACTTAGTATGCATGGAATTACATGGAAAAGCATCTTCTTTCAACTCTTCCCACATAAGAAGCCAACAGATTGTAATTAGCTTTGATTCCTAAAGCCTTCTTTCACAACCCCTCTGCCCACCACTCACTGCCTCATTGGTTACAGCATCTGCTTCTGGCAGGTAAGCCTGATGGGACTCTGGCACGGAAGGGCTGATAAGTGATTTATCAGATCCATGGGCATGCCAGTTCTGAACAAAGACAGGGATTCCTGTATTTCCTTGGCCTGGCTGCCCAGGTTTTCAGTATAATGACCACCGCTTGTGAAAATCTGTTGTGCTGGTTATGAACTTGAGCCCACCAGATGCAAGTTCAAATTATTAAAAAAAAAAAGGAGGAAAAGCAGCAACAAGTGGTCATTCCTGCCCAGATTACCACATTCACTTTGATGACCTCATACAGACTCACTGGTCTAAATGGTACTTAACTGGAGGGGGTGGGGGGAGAAATAATAAAAGGGCCCCACAGCTTCTGGTGAACTATCTGGAGTTCAATGCAGCACTCACCTGCCACTGTTCAACATTTACATTTTACATGAAGGAAGAAATTAGGAAAAAACCAGCTCATCTTTGTCCCAGCTCTGAGGTGCAATCTACAGTCTGCAATCTCCTGGGTCTTCTGAAGTGATTCTGAAATCTAACCACTCACTGGCTCTGCCCAGGGCTGCCAGCCAACAGACTTATTTCCGACTCAGAGTGGCAGTCAGTTCAGCAGCACATAGGGAGATTCCTCAAAGATCCAGTAGATGCTCATTCCAGCAACAATGAAACTGTAAAGGTCAAATCTTTTTTTCTAGTCAGCTAAAGCCAATACTTCCTAATTTTAGCAGCTGGATTTTACACATGAGAAGACAGTGTGAACAACGTGTCTAACAACTTAGGAGGCAGCAACAGGCAAGTGCCATTCTAGATCAAAGACTAGCCCAAGCTTATCCATACGTGCAGTCAGCTCTGCTTTGCTGGAAATCTCCTGAGAACAGGTTTCCTTGTGAGTTTTTCCAACAACTTCTTGCTTTTGAGATATATGTCACAGAACTGAAGACACCTGAATTTCAGTATTCTGGAACTGGTGGTATTGCCATCGATGGGAGCAATGGGATGCAGAGGAAGATGTAATATTTCATTACAGGAGAGACAGGTACAATTGCTCATGTGAAGAACAGGCACTAGAATGTAGAAACTTGGGAAATCTTGATAATTTATTGGTGAAGTTGCTTAGTAGCAGAATAAAATCTGAAAGGCAAGAAGGTTTTGGCAGAACGCTGAGTGAAGAGATGTAACAAATACTCCCTCGAAGTCTCCACAACAGTCCAGTTTGGCCAGGTTCACGGCCTCGTTTCATTATTTGCAAGCATTTGTGAAACCATAATTCTGTTTAGATTAATAACTGGGGACCACTAGATCTTACCCACAGCTAGCAGACCTGCTGTTCTTATGAATAACTAATATCACAGCAACTTTGATCAGTTCGCACCACCCCCAGAGACTGAAACTGGTTTCAGAGACACTTGACAGGTGTTTACCAACCTATCTCCAGGCATGTGTCAATGAGGGAGAAAGAAAAGGGTCTGGGGGTTAATTCGAGCCAAATCTATTATTACAGATCATGGACTGATTTCATGATACAATTTATGTCATTTGCTATTTTCCTGGCATAAGTTTATCATCAACAGAGAATCCTTTGAAATCTTTGAGACCTTTTGAGAAACCAGTGCAATTCTTCTTCCGTGTTTTCTTTTTCCTGTGGACTCTTTTCTAGGACATATGCTTAAATCTTTCATTTGAATTTACTATAGTAAACTTCTGAAAATGCAGTTGTCATTTGGGAGAAAGAATAGCCAAAAGATTTCAATAAATAACCTCAATAAATTCTGTAAGTAGATGTAGCATTTTCATCTGAAAAGCAGAACAGCTCATATCTGGACCTCAGAGAAGTTGAGACTCATTTTAGCTTTTCACTTTGGCACTTTAAATGAGAAGGAGCTGTCAATGAGAACAAGAATAAAGCAACCCATAGTGGGGGGGGAGAGAAGCAAAAAAGACTACAGATCAGAATCTGCAAGGCAAAGTGTAAAATTGCAGCAGAGGCTGATAAATCCATTTTTCCAACTGCATAAAATGTGCTGTCTAGACAGGTAACTAGAGAGGATCTCCCGTTGCAGCCATTAGATGGATTGTGACAAGAGCCAAGAACCAGGTCAATATTCTGAACGCTTTAAAAATAATTTCCTTTGTAGCAATTCTCAAAAGTGGAAAAACCTTGGAAAGATGACAGCGGTGCTCTAATCGTGTATCTCATTTTTACAATAGGTCTGGAATTGGTGTCAAATCAATTTAAAGGCTACATAAAACCAGCTGCAACTGTTCCGGGAGGTGCGGCATCTTTAACAGATTGTAAAGTATCTCAGCACTGCCTGGTAGCTTATTTTAATCTGTACATAATTGTTTACTGAAAGAAAAGAATACACTTCCTATGGGAAAGCAGCTTTTAAAATATGCTATGAATATTTTAAAGCTCGTGAAATAACCATTGAATATAATTTAATAGATAATGTCCAGCTCCCACGTCTATCATAGGAATGCCAGGTCCCCTCTGTCCAGCACCCACCTGTCCTGACCAAAAATGCTCTATCTAATAATTCTGAGAAGAAACTGCTGAAAGGCCTAAACCATGGCTGGATTCCACAGTCACCCTCTTGAGCAACCTAAAATTTCATTTCCTAAGACTGCAGATGGCACCAAGCAGGGGAAATACCGAGAGCCTGAACAGCTCAAAACTGGGGCGGGGATGCCTGGCAGCCTGTCCTCCCTGTCTCCGGAGAGCATCCCTGGTTGCACAGCCAGGCTCCCCCAGGCACCAAGCCACAGGAGATGCTGCAAATGCCGGGACCTGCCGGAGGGTGTCGGAGGCTCAAGGCTGGCTGTGGATGCTCAGTCCCACCCAGCTCCCTTGCCGTGGGCTTGGCGTGCTCAGGGCTTTCCAAGGGGGGACTAGTTTTGCTCTTACAGACCCAGCATGTCTCTCGTCAGAGTTCAAGTTGTGTACATAACTCGTGCTGACCTCTTCCTTCTTCAGCAAAGCCCTCGCCTGAGCCAGCGATCTGCCGGGCGTCACGAGGCTGCCTATTTGACGCACTATTTTTAAATAACTCACAAATATTTAAACAATATTTCTATCAGCCTTACATGTTTAGAAGCCATCCAGAATGTCACAAGTACCCGAGCTGGTTGGCCCAAAGCACTGTAGCATCTGTGACTCGCACAAAGCCCCTGGCAATGCCTTGGGGATAAGCACCCTGGCAAAAAGTCCTCTGTGAGATGATCTAGGTGCTCACAGTGCAGCTGTCTGAAACATCCAGACGTGATTTAGACATGATTTGTGATTTAGGGAGATAACAAAGAGCCTGAAGTCACTACCAAAGACATCAACACCCGGTTCTGGTTCTGTGATCTCTGTCAGGTCCTTCAGCTCCTCCCAGTTCCTCTCCTAGAGGAGTGGGAGCAGCCATTCTAGCTAACAAACCTTTGCTGATCCTAGGAAAGGCTCTAAGCCTGTGCCTGAAAAGTCACTGAGCCAATGGTCTATCTCGCAGCAGCATGAAGCAGAGACACAAGCCCAGCTGGACTCTAATTCTAATTTAATATAAAATTAATATGCATGACTGTATTTTCCATAACATCACGAGCTGACCACAAGGTCTTCACTACCAGGTGATGGGTGTAAAGGGCATCTGCCACCCAGGTACTACTGCAAACCAATTCTACAAACAGCATCTCTTCTGGAAGCACAGCAAGTCCCATAAAGCTTGGGTTTAAGATCTTAAAGCCTTTGTGTTGATTAGTGAACTACTTTGATACAATAGACTTTAAAAATTCAAGAGTATTTCACACATCTGAATTTAAACAAGAGTGCTGGTGAGATGCTCAAACCAGAAATACTGGCACTAAACCACCCAAACCACTAAAACCCATTAATAAAACCCCTTCAGATCAAAACACCTTGATTTGGTTTAGCTCACTGCTTTTAGTCCTTGCCTACGAGTGAAGCAAAGCTGGGTCCCAGCCTGCCTACGATGGGAGGCTGCCTGTTTTCTTGTTTGTACCCAGGCACAACACAGCTCCTACCTAATTGAGCCAAACAATTTTTCCTTAGATGGCTTGGCTGTGTAGGCTATTCTAGGACGTGGCATTGGCAAGGTCACCACAGTGCGTGTTGTCCGGAGAGACGCCTGGCAAGAAGCATGAAGCAGAGTTTAGTTCTTCACCTTCTTTTTTTAAGCAATGAGGCAGATGTAGGTGGCTAGGTCAGAACGGTAGAAAATACACACGTCATTTCCTCTGCTTGCCAAATATCCACAAAGCTCCTGGAGCCAAGTGTCAGAGGCTGGTGCAGAGTTAGGTTTGGAAGGTATAAGGTCCACGTTAGCTAACTAGGCAAGGTAACAAGAGGCATTTCATACATAAAGGGCTTTTGAAGGACCAAGGAAAAAAGTGCATTATCCTGTCAGTAATAGGATGTCAGCCTAGGTTATGCTCTGTAGCAGAGCTCAGTTTCACACTTTCTGCAAAACATCCTGATCTGTTATTTGGATAATACAAGCCTTTTACACACTTCTCAGTGAGATCTAAACCTGTTTTGCAGCCAGAATACCACCTCTGCCTCTACCACCGACAGTGAGGTTGCCTGATTCCAAATGCCCTTTACAACACATTGCCCCTCTATCCAAAGTAGGAGCCAAGATTTCAGCCAAGGTCTGTTGTTAGCTGTGCCATTTTCTGTCGATGTAAGCCTGTCGGGGATGAATGGGTAGTGCTCGCTGCAGTTTGTGTGCTGCTAAAACTTTAGGGACTTTTACCTTTCCCTCAAAACCACTGCCACATATTTCAGTGACAGGAGGATTTGTCTTGTCTTCCCACATTTAAGAATAACTATTGCTGTCAGGTCCCAGCCGGACGCAGGGAATGCTGTGCAGTTTCTAGCCGTGGCATTCAGACAGTCCTTACCTCTGATAACACAGAGTGAGGGAGTGTCCGGGCTGATAGGACCTGATGGATTGGTTTACATCAATATCACTTACTCAACGTCACCATAACTTCTTGCAGTTCTTGCCAAGGAGACAGTAGAGAAATACAAAATATTCCTACACTCCCTCCTTTCTCCTCTCCAGAATTGCCCCATTTAATCTTTAAGAAGTAAAAACAGCAAAAGAATTTTTAAAAAAAAGGATAAAAAAGGGGGCACTGCTCCCTTGCAGCATCAAGCCAGCATAAGCAGTGACAGCACCCACATGAAATATCTTACCATTAATGGCTCCAATAGAAAGCTTTCTGGATGATGTATGGAAGCCCTGCAATCAGAAATATTATAAGCTTTACTCAGCCCCATTCCAAATTGATGGCTCTCTGATGAGAGGGGAGTTGCCCTCACTTGTACCATCGAATTTAGAAATCCATTTAAGTCCTTTTGATGTTATTTGAATGATCACTTCTGAAAGGTTATTAAAAAGTGCAGCTAAGTCACATTTGGTTTGTTGGATTTTTTTTTTCTGCGGTGTTTGGTAAGTGTAAACACTTAAATCATCAGCCAAGTGCATAGCATTCATATTCACCATACCTTTTAAAAGCATACTTAGCATACCACTGAGAACGATTACTCTGCTGACAGAAATCAAGCGTCTGGATTAATTTAAAGGAGTGCATTTCACAATCCATCATTCCAGAATAGGAAACAAGGAACTGCTCAGTTAAATTAAATGGTGAGTTACTCTGGAACGGATTAAAGGAAATTCATCCTGCACTGTGTCTAGTCCAGATGTGTAAGTCAGGGCTGGTGCTATTGAACGCCAAGCAGTCTAGCTGGATTTCATAAAGACCAAATCATTTTGCAACTAATATTTATTTATTTGCACTCCCACCACACGTGAAGTAGCAGGATTTGTCACCTCTAGCATGAGCTGGCAGTTTCAGGACAGAACTCTACAAGGACTTTTTGAAGGAGAACAGGTATGGGAAACCAGCCTGGGAATGGTGGGCAAGAAGCAAAACCCTCCTGAGCCAAATAGAGAGGCTGCTTGCTGCTCCTGCTGTGGAGTGTTTGAAAGCAGAAGGTTATCCTGACAACACTGCAGGCACCTCATTAGCATGTGTCATTTGCATTCATTTCCCTAACTAGGTCTTATTTAGGCAGTGAGCGGCAGAGGCTAACAGTACAGCTGACCACACAGAAAGGTAAACTGGCTCTCCACACTCAAAGACCTTGAAACTTTGGGGAAAGAAATGCTTTGCAATAGAAACGAGCCTAGCCCCTTCCAGAAGGCTCCAGAACGCACAGGCACCAGAGGTGGTAGGAAGGGATGAGTGGCTTCCAGGTGGCTCTGCTAGGCTTGCAGACCAGCGGCTCTCGGCCCACTACCTGAGTGTCCTACAGCCCCACCTCCCAGATCTGCAACCCCCCGTGGTACCTATGGCCCCTCTGGGCTGTGGGCTCCAACTGGTGGCTGGGGCCCCAGGGGAGGAGTTCTCCTCTTTGTCCATCTCATTTGCTCTCCTGCTTCCTCCTCTGTCTCACTGGCTGAGGCCAAGAAGCAACAGGGAGAGTGAGGAAGAAGACACTTGCTCACACGCGTGTAGATCCTGGTACAGAGGAAATGTCCCTAACCCCTTTCCCTTCCACGTCAGCCTGCAGGCAAAGAGTGGCCATGGCCTGTGGAGGAGCCTGGAGAGGAGTGAGAACATGCACGGTCACCCACTAGTGACCTTAAAGGTTTAACAGAGAGCAAGACTCCAGCCACTAGAGAAATCATCAGAGCATAAGGCTTTCTCTTTCCAGGTGAGGCAGGCACCGGATGGCCAGTGAAGCTGCCTTTGGACTGTCAAACGGACAGGTTTGAAGAGATTAAGTGATCTGCTCAAATGAAACCTGCAAGAGATGCAGCAGAACTTCTCTGGCTTCTCTGGCTTCTCTCCCTGTAGCTGGAGGTTACACAACTTTTCTCCATAGAAATGTGTGCCTACAGGCTGCTGCGCTTTTGAGAAGCTGTGTCTCCAGGCTGAGAAGTCAGGCTGTGAGTCAGCCCTCCTACAACCTTGCAAGCATGAAATAGCAGCCATGAGTTATTACCTGAAGCTTGTCCAGGTGCTGTGGTTAGCAAACGTGCCAAGCAGATCTCCTCTTTGGTAGCAGTAGCTTATTCCTCTATCTGCTTCCAGCCTGGTGCATTTAGACCTAGCTCATAAATCTCCATACACCAACCAGCTGGAGAGCTAATGCTCATGCAAACTCTGATTTCCAAGGTGTTGTGTTTCACCATGGCAAACGAGGCATCTCTGTCGGCATACCATACAGGTCCTGTCTGCATACCAAAGTGCAAGGGGGGCAGGTGTTGCTCTCAAAAGCTCTGTTGAGTGGGAGAAGGCAGAGAGAGCGAGGAGATAACGCTGCTGCTGCACAGGGTCACAGAGATGGGCAATGCTGACCGTGAACCCTCCTTACAAACCTTCCCCTTTCAGGGCCAGCTTGCTGCCTCGGGATGTCTTCTCTGAAATCCTCATGGGCTGTCATTTCCATCACCTCAGTGGAGTTAGTCCTCTACTGGAAAAGGGAGCTTTTGGGGAAACACCAACCATTTATTTTTATGCATTTGGCAAACCACCTTTTCCTCTTATTGTTCTGGCCAAAAGCAGCCCAATTTTTCAGGTTGATTGGGCATTTGGCAGTAATGTACCTAAATGGCTTTCCACTGCTGTATGATGACTGAGCTTTGGCACAGGAAGATTGATAGCAGGGAGCCCCAGGTAAGGATGCTCCATTTTCCTGGAGACTGATTAGTACTGTCTATTCCAGTGATTTAAGTGTTTTTTCAAAGAACACATTTGAAGAGCTGAAATGGATACGTATTGTCAGCTTCTGGCAGTTTAAGTGCAAACAGCTGCCCTGAAAGCTCTGTGCAGTACCACAAAGAGATGAGCCTCTATGAAAGCTAGTCAATCAAAGAAGATAAATCTTTGTGTCAGCTCCAATTATTAAGATACTCCAGTTAACTCAGAGAATCATAGACATTAGACTGGCTTTAAATGCCCACATGGTTGGGACTATACCATTGCTCTTGGGAGGCAATTTCACCGTCTGACAGATCAAGAGGCTTTTCTCAGCTAGTTAATTCCAATTAAGTTTTTCCTCTCAATTTCATCCTACTATCCATTATCCTCAGTCAGCTACCCTTAGCAATTCCTCTTCTGCCATGCTGCTCGTGCTAAGAGTCCTGGAAACGGTGATTTCAAGTACCTGGTGATGTCACCTGTGAGACCTCCTAGCACTACAGCCTCAAAGCAAAGATGGTTTCTGTCTCAAAGGGCTTCTTCCAGCTCTAACTAAACCTATACACTTTCATTTGGGTCCAACAGTAATATCCCCTCCTTGCACTTTGCCTCTTTTGTCCTCCGATAAGCTTTGTTTCTTCTGGATACCCTGACTTTGGAAACACAACCTGAAGATGCTGTAACACTGGAAAAGAGCTGCTGTGGAATTATCTCCTGTTATTTTTCTACACAGCTATGAACAAGGGTGTCCTGGAAGATGTTGCAAGTATAGATAACATAATAAAAAAGATATTTGGTTTTTTTTCACCATATGTGCATGTGCGTACAGCCTCCCTCCAACTCACTGCAGACTGAGCAGTCACTCTGTGACAGGGATTTTTCTAGGCACAAGGTGAAGCCAGATCATGGGAATCAGTGGGCTGCACTGCAGGGCTGGTCACTTTATAGATTTCTATGTGGAATTTGTATTACTTTGCTTACTTCCAAAAGAGATTGAAGAGGTGACTTTCTAAAAGCAGAGCCAGAGTTGCTCATACTCTAGAAAATGGTCAAAAGAGAGTGTGTTGGATTAGAAATATCTGAAATCAGATGTTTCCTCTGACTGCGCCTAGGGGAAATCCTGGTGGGTTGCCAGAAGAGCATCCCCCAAGGCCAGCTTCATACATGGTTAGTAATTGACCCTGGCATGTCAGGCAGCTCTCTGAGTGTCCAGGAGAAGGCAGCTTGGCCTCCTCAGCCTGGCCACGTTTCAACCCAGCACACAGACCCGACAGCTCAGAAGCTCATTCCTGCTGCTGGTCTTCTGAACCAGCCAGTGCTCTTTCAAGTGCATTTTTAGCATCTTCACTTGCCATCAGTGAAGTCTGAAACTGGCCACTGTATGCTCTTACCTCATCTCCAGCACGCTCCCACCACAGCTTGAATATTCACTACTCTTCCTTGAATCACGAGGGCATGGGCTTGGAGAAAGGAGCTAATATGAGAAGTTTTCTACTCATTATCTGCAAAACCAGCATCGACTGTAGTCCTTCAGAACATATAACCAGTTCAGCAGCAGAAGCTGATTATGAAACCTGTAGGTATTTTCTCTGGCAGGATAGAGAGACACACTACTAAGAAAAAGAAATCTGGAAGAATTTAAAGATTACCAGTTCTTTATGGAATAGCTGCTCTTGGCTAGGACCTCCATGGTGAGTACAGCAGAATGTACCAGACCAAATTCAGCCTGTGTTGCCCCAGATGAAGTCCAGAGGAACGGCTCTGAGGTTGTCTGAAGTCAACTTCACAGAACTGGGCAGAAGTCCTGCACAGATTTACACCCATGATTAATTTTATACCACATGTCTCGCTGAGATCCCAGGGATAAAGCGTGTGCATGGTCAAGTCAGGGTTTCAGTTCCAGCCTAGATTTACCCCAGTGTAAATGAAAGTGCTACTGGCCCAGTATTTATGTTATTCAGGCCAGGGAAAGAATGCAGTGGCAGCTGTGAACTGTCT
>VWZY01004844.1:301806-324945 GCA_013399075.1 Chloroceryle aenea | reverse complement strand
TCCTTTCAGAGATGTTTGACCTTAAATGCAAAAGGATAACATGGGTCAGGAGGGCTGTTTATTATGTATGAGCTATTTTTCTTTCATGTTAGCAAAATCCTTTTGTAAAAGTTGGCAGAAGTCCTTGTTACAGCTAAATTTCAGACCCATGGGTGATCTGGAATCTGACATTATTTATGTCTCAGTATAAAAAAAGCAATGAAAAGGAAGCAAATTCCAAGAAAATAATCAGACCGGCTGAGGTCTGGTAGCTTTACTTTTTTAAACCTTTCAAGTCTATCACTGCCCTTGTCTTCACTAATGTCATGCAACTATTCAGTGGTTTGAGGGCTTCCTACATAGGTGGAGTGTTTGTAGAAATTACACGTCACACTCCTTTCTACGTTGTTTCGTAGGCAAGGAGCATGAAGGGCTTTATGAGCTCAGAGAACTGAGTTGGCCAGAAGAGCTCCTCTGTACAGGTGTGCCAACAGTACCTGCTCATACCACTGGTGCGTCAGCAGCACTGCGGAGATCTTGCAGTTTAAATCCTTTGCAACGCAGCTACAGAGAGGAATGAGTGGGGAAGAACTCCTGCTGCTGCCACCACTGAGGTCCCGCTCCAGCCTTCTGTGTCCCAGCCCATGGACGGGACAAACACAACCACCCCTTGGGGTGCGGATGCCAAGCAGCCCAACTGCAACTCTCACTCACTCTACATGGGACTTGGATTCTCAGCAATCCACCTCTGGGCCCCAGGGAGCTGTTTGTACCCTAAGAGTAACTGCTGAGTATGAGCAAGAGCTACAGTTCATCCCTCGGCTGCCGATGCTGCCCAGACTTGTACCATGGCAGAGGAGAGTGCTCCTGAAGGGTGGGGTTGCAAAGGGCATTTTTAGGAGAGGGTTATTTGTGTTTGCTTGGTCCCAGAATGGTCCCAAGGTCAAACCCATACTGGCTGCTTTTCCAAGCCTCCTTTACTTTCAGTTAACATACACAAAAAAACCTAAGGTGCAAGGCCTTATACAGAAAGCAGGTGTGCTTCTTGTCCATGCTATTTTAGAGCAGTCTTCCAGTGAAGTTAAAGGAAACCACACCTGATCTTCATACAAACAGAAAAACCGCTCTCAGAAACCCTGTGCCATCACAGGCAGGGGCAAATCCTAGTGATGGGACAAGCTCCACCCACACCTCTCCCATGGCTACTCATTCTTGCAGAAGCCCTCTCTTCAAACACCCCACCTCGATTCAATAGCTCATCTCGCCAATGCACAGAACGCATAGGTGACCAAAATAAGCAAGCAAGCAGCACCAGACAGCCCCTCCTCCCAGGAGCTGGAGCAAGCTGCTATTACTCGGCTTGGGGTTGAGATGAGCTTTGAAGAACACATTTAAATGCACAATAGTTTTCACTCTGAGGCATCCTCCCCCTTCAGCATTAGCAGACATTAAATATGCGCATACTTAATGCTTTGCAAACTCTGCAGCAATCAGGTTGGATCAGCAAAGGGAACTTGCCTTAGAAATTCAGGTGTCTGTGCAATGTCAGACCCTGGAGGTACAGCTAGGGTGACATTTTCAGAAGTAGCTAAATTTCTTAGACACTTCAAGCTCCATTGAAACTCGACTGAGGTGCATTTGAATGGAACTTAGGATCCCAGAGCTGTATTTTAGAAGAGGTGGCCTTCTGTCTTTAGATTTCACAATAAATAACAAGCAGACTCTGCTCAGCAAGCTGGGCATGGGGTCGTGGTTTGGATAGCGTGATCAGGAGCAAAAACGAGCACGATGCCTCGGAATGGGAAAAGCGTTTTTAATGTGGTGCTCAAGGCGACACAGCAAAGCAATGGGCAAAACTGAGTCATAGCCCTAAGGGCATATTAGTTGCAGTCACATGCAGGAGTAACTCGGTAACTGCACAGACTTCAAAAGCAGCATTACATCAGTTTAAGACATGGCTGGAAAGGGGCTTGGGCAGCTTCAGTAATTTGCTGAAGGGGAGAACGAGTCAAGAGCAGGGCTGGCCTTGGATGGGAACAGCTAATTCCATCACGCAGGTAACCTGGCCCTGGAAAGTCTCCTACTCATTTATGCTCCCTAAAAGCTCTCACGCTAGTGTCACAGTTTTCAGTATCCACTGCTGGAAATACCGAGCCCCCTACTTGAAAGACACCCCTTCCAGACCACCTTGGGAGAGCCCGAGACGAAAGACACCCAGTGGCTCGGCTCTGCCATCCAAGGTGTCACGACAGTAGTAACGGCCACTGAGCAGGGGTGTCCCTGTGCGTGGCAGTGAGAGCCTGCCCTTGGCTGCTGAGCTGCAGCACAAGCTACTGTCCCAGCAGCCTGTGGACCATCCCTACCTGACAGCCGCTCTCCTCTCGTGTCAGCTGTCACCATTCTATTTGTGCTAGTGCAGCATTTCCTGTTGCCTAATTCGGATGCTTCCCTTGGACATTTTTCCACTAAAATGCTGGAGCATTTTTTGAAAACATCTAAACAGGAAGAGACCTGACCTCTCCTCCCTGAACATCGTGTGCTCTCTTCTCCTGGCAATGGAAGAGTGCTCCTGTGCCAACTGCTGCGGCACTCCAGGACAGATCGAGGGGTGGATCCCATACCTTGGGACTGCACATGGGCTCTGCTGGTGTGCACTAAAGAGCGTGCACAGCTTGTCTCAAAACATTGAGCAGCCCTGGGATTTCAGTCAAAGTCCTTCCTAGGCATGCCCACCATGGTCTCCTCTTTCCTTCTCACTGCTGTGCATGACCCTGCAGGCAGCTCCCAGGGTCTGCTTGGCAGGTCATGGAGGAACTGCTCCACTGCTCTGAAAGCAAAGGAAGAATACCTATTGACTCATTTCATCTGTTATTAACCCAGACACTTAGTTCAGGTAGATATCGGGCAGCTCCTCCACTGTGCGCTTTCCCTGGGCACAGAATGGGTTTGGGGGTGTCTGGGGGCCTGGGTGAACACAGGGAGTTGGGCTCTGGGTTGCTCCTGCTCACTGCAGGGAAGCTGTGCTCACCAGCCTGGGCAGGGGAACATGGGCCAGGCCAGCCACAGAAGGTGCACCACTGCCACCTCCACAAGGACCTCACTCAGCCTTATGACACTCAGGCAGGGCAGCCTGGAGAAGCTTTTGCTGGTTTTCATGGGGTTTATATGCACCTCACCTTTTCTCCTCTCCCACCCCTGCTGACCAGGGAAGCGATGGGTTTTGCCAGTGCAGTGAGGTTATGCCATTTCTCCAGAGCTGGACTCTGACCTCCCAGTGCCAAAGGGTGACCCCAACCCATAAACCCTCTTCTCCAGAGGAGCAACCTGCTCTGCTTGAAGCACCTTCTGCTATTGCAGGTGGATGGGAATGATAAGGTGGCTCAAGTCTTGTTCTCTGAGGAGAACACAACACGGCAAGTATTTTGGGAGCCTCCTCATATTAAGGCACGGTCACTAACCATGACTAAAGACTTCGACATGTTCTGGACTGGAGCCAGGGGGGGGGGAAACCAAAACAAAACCAAAGGCACTCCCAAAACAAAGCAAAACAATAACGTGTTGTTGGCCAGAAAGATTCCTGTGGTGAAAATTAATAGCAGCGAGTGTTTTGCAGCTACACCCCATCCATCTTGTCTGGGGCAGGGTGAACACGCTCTGCCCTGTGTGTGCAGCACCATGCCTGACATTCAGGTCACAAGCTGTAATTTAAATTTCGCCAAGTTCTTCTTTGTTTAATGTCTGTCCTATCAGTTTGGAAGCAGTTCAAGGTAAATCCCCACGATGGGTCCTCCTAGCTGCTTTAAACAACTCTCTAGCTTCTGTAATTAGCAGCCTAATCAGTTAAGCATTGAGCATATAAAGCCCTCTGCTATGCTGGTCTGATGAGACACACTGGGTCCGCAGCCTCAGCGGTGACTGCAAGAGGGCATTGAGGTTTAAAATGAGTTTTCTTTCCAGATAACTTTTGAAAACCACAGGATTTTTAGGAATTCACATTAAATTACAGACCCTTTTGAAGAACCCTTACACCCTATGAGAACCCCTTCAAGTGCTGACATAGCAGGTAGAACCAGCATGGGCACAGCCCTGTGGTGTGGCCATGGGGAGAAGAAAGAAATAGATACATTCATACACTTGGAAAAAGTGTGATTTCTACATTAAAACACTGCTTTGCTTTTTCCCTCTTTGTCCATGGCGTCTGACAGGGAACTGCTGACCATGGCCAGGCTGGGAGCAGGCTCTTGATCTTTCAAGGTCACTTGTAGGGCACCTCCTGTGGCATGAAAGGTGTGAGCTGGGCCTGGTGTGCAGGAGGGTAAACCTACAGCTCACATGCACACACCACCTTAGGTAGCTCCCCACAGACTCCGGGGCATTTAGACTCTCTGCTATGCATGATGATCCCCAGATCTGTCCTGATGCTCTGGGGGGCACAGGCAGTGACTCCCTTCCTGGAGTCTTGCCTCCCCTCGCTGCACGACTGCGTCCACCCTACAGTCCCCTGTGCAAGGAGGAAGCTGTGTCCTGGCTGGGGAGCTGCTCTCCCAGTTGAAGACCAGTGTTCAGAGCACAGGATCCCCTCTCAAGCTGGAGAGATCCCGGTCTCAGGATCAGCGATGTTACTGAACCACTGTCCATCCCAGGTAACACCTGGATGAGGATTGGTTCAGTTTGAGGTTGTCAAAACCATGCTCGTTTTTGATGGCAAGTGGATGCAGCAGAGCAATGCCTCATCACTTCACTAGCTACACCTCACCCGAGAGCTGCCTGGGGAGATGTGGTGGTGTGTTCTCACCAGGCTGGGTCATATGGGTCCATAAATCACACCCACCAGGAGATTTTCAATGCTGTCACTCATTTTTTTTTGTTCAGCAAATGCATCACACGCCGATCTACTTGCAGTCTTTTAACAACATACCCATTTTTTTAATAAAACTGAAACAAGTTTGGAAGATGACTTGCCTATCTCATCACCAGCCTGCCCAAACCCGACCACTACACGTTCTACCTCTGCTCAGCAGAATGTTCAGTGAAGAAAGCACACAAAATCAGAGTTCCCTGCACTGCCAAGCTGATTAAAGATTCAGCTTGGAGGAGAGAGGAAGCGCAGGGTCCAGCACAATTTCCTGAGTGCCTATAAATAGCTGTTTGCTATGGTTTAGGCAGAGGTCAGCCCCAGACAGCTGCACAAGCTCTGGCCTCCATTTGCCTCGTGCTGGTGGGAATGGGACTGATGGCAAAATGTGTCTCCATTAAAGCAGGGGCTTTTGAGACACTTACGGTGTGCTTCTGCTACATTAACTGGCGCTAAGGAGAGTTTCCCATATGCTGCAGGGGAAGAAGGGCCACTGGATACCTGCCCAGGGAGGGGACCCCTTAGGAGCACCCCTGCAGGCTGGCAGCAGGTGAACTTCCTTACTCACCCATTGGTCTCCTTGACTTGGCTGAAGGACAGCTGAAAACTAAGAATGTTTCTAACAGGCTCTGAAAGAAAATATCGTGTAAGGTGCTATCTATTTGCTTCGGTCCAACAGAGGTACCCCAGATCCAGCTGGGTCCCCAGAGCCAGAGGCACTCCTTGTCCCCTGCTGCAAACTCAGGCACGCTGTGACATCTAGTGGCAAGTTACCCTGAGAGACCAGCAAAAGCTGCGTTTGTCAAGTCTTTCCCACAGCCCCTGGACAACCACCCACAGATGTATCTCCTTTATTGCACTCTCTTCAAGACCCATCGTTATGTGTAATCCTGTTGTTATGTGTAAAGGTGAGAACAACGGCTGTTGGACGTGCTGGTGAAAGGGACGGCACCTCCGCCTTGGCAGACAGCTCTCATCTTCCTTGCACTGGGTGAGAAATGTTCAGTCCTCCTCCCTAGCCATCGAGTTAGGTGGGGCTGGGTACAAGCTTAGCCATCTGCTTCCAATCTGTGTCCCCCAGAGGCAACAGCAACCAGTGCTGGTGTTTGCCCAGCTCAGGTGGCCCTGCCAACATTCCCCAGAGCACTAACATGTGGCTGGAGGGGTGGAGCAGCAGCCATAGCACCACGTAACTTTATTGCACATTCATCTCCACCTTCTTGCCATCCTTTGGCAAGGTTTATTTAATATTTCACCCTTTTTTCCAGACTCTGTTCGATTTCATGCACCGTTATCAGTGACATTTTCCATATTACCTTGAATAATGATACAGAAATGAAATCAATAGGCTTTACCTAACAAATAGAAAGATGGGAGGAACAATTGCCAAATACAAGGAGTAAAACTTAGAAAAAAGGTCAAATTTCAAGACAATCTTCCTTTTTGCAGGACAATTTGGAGAGAGAAAGTGAAGCTGCTGTGCACCAGCCTCTCCGCATGACCACCCTCTGTGCACCCACCACAAAAGTCACGCAGGGATGCCATGCTCCTGACCCAGTTCTGGAAGATGATGGAAACCTCAGCAAGGTCTGCAGTACCACAGCCCCACAAAGCTGCAGCCCGAGTGGCCAGCACCAATCCTACTGCAGAAGATGCTTAAGGTCACTGAACTAAGCTGAGAGCCACAATTCATCTCCAGGCTCCAACAGCCAGAAGGCATCAGGCATCACAGTAAAAAGCCACTGAGCTGTCAGCAGGACCTTTCCTTTGTCTTTTGCCTTTCATAAAGTTTTGGTTTAATGCATAAACCAGCTACTTAGTTGATATTATTTATTCACCAGTGGAGCCAAGTTCCCTTCCCACATGAGCACGTCTTCCAACAGCACCAGGTCCTGCCTTTTCCCAGGAGCATTGAGGGAAACAGAACAAGGTGAAGGAACACAGTGGATGCACTCAGCCCCTGTCCCACAGCTCTTGCCAGACCACAAGGGCCAGATTTTCATCAGGTGTCAGACTCTGTTAATCCTAGAAGCATTCTTAAGTAGTGGACTTCAGAAGCCAGAATGGCAAATTTTTACCCAAAAGAACAGCAATCAACATGAAAAAGCTTCCAGAACCACCTCCCCAACTCTTCACAGCTCTCTCACCACAGGACAAGTGCTGGGAACCAGGAGAACCCCCACTCACAGCCAAGAGCACTGACCTCAGAGCTGCAAGAACACGTGGGGGGCCTTGGCAGGCACCCCAGCAGGTTTCCTACACACCCTGAACAGGTACTGCTGGGACCTGAGTCACTCAACTGCCTGCCTCAGGCTTGAGCTTTCTGCTGGGCACTTCTGGCTTTACAAGCAGCTCTCACCAGTGAACACAATACAGAGGAGAGCAGGCAGACAGCAGCTTCTCCCTGCCCCGTGCCCCTGTGGCACAGCAGCTGTGGGCAGGGTGGGTCCTTCCCTGGCTCTGGGCATGGCATGGGCAGCATCCCAGCCCCACCAGCCAGCATCCCTCTGGGGTGCTGTACCTGCTCTATCAGCACTCCAGTGCATAATGTTCTTATGGTGAGTATCTTGCAATATAACCTATTCTCTTTTGATGTTTATTTTATATCAAAAAATTATTCATTTCCAAAAGACAAGCAATTTTCTACCTTAAAAAAATACCCCTTTTCCACTGCCTGGAAGACCTCTGTGTACCACCGGATGGATGCTCAGCCCCAGCCTCAAAGGCAGCAAACTAATTGTGTTTCTTCTCAGCTCTTGCGCTTGGCACGTCACCAGGGTGACGCAAAGCAATGAGAAATAAATGGACTCAAAACTTGGCCGGCGAGCATCAGCAAACAGAGAGTTGAAAACTCAGCTTGATTTATCTTATAGAGAGGCAGAGGACAAGGAATGCAGTGTTATATTCCCAGCTGTGGTTCCAGCAAACAGTCCTGGGAGCCCAGTTGAGAGCAGAGCTGCCGGCGAAGCCAGGCAGCCATGGCTCCGGCAGGGGAGCGTCGCAGGGAAGGGCTGACTGACACTAACTCCTTTTCTGAAAACATTCACTGCGATGCTTCCACCTCCTGCCCAGAGACTACAAAGTGTTTTACACAGAGTGATAAAATAAAAGCCACCATCTGACATGTAGACGCTTACAACCCTCCTCTAGATCTGTCAGTTACTGTGGGGTTTTTCCAGCATTACAAAGCAAGCCTTTGGCAAAGGCAGGAGCTGAGGCTGGCCCAGTCGGAGCCATTCCAGGATTGCCCCAGTTTGGGGGTACAGCTCCCGCAGGCTGGGGGTGCTTCTGAGGGGCTCCAGCCCTGCCAAAGGTACCTGGGCACAGGAGGAGTGAGGTGGGGGAGCAACTGAGGGATGGAGCCAGCTGAGAGAGGAAACCTGCATGACCCATACCCAGAAACTTCTGCCAGCTGTGGGGATGACCCGGGAGTGCCACTGAGCCTGAAGCCTGGAGCAGCACCTGCTGTCATCCCCAGCCCCTGCTCATGCTGGGACAGCCCCCCTGCTGCTGCAGGCTCAGTGCACCCACCCCAAAGGGACCTCCGCTTGGCTTTTTTCCTCCTGGTAACAAATCACTTCTGATGTTACTTTTCAGGAGGTGGCATCAGAGCTCAGGGGGTCTTCTCCTCTGATGCTGACATTTTCCCAAGGGACAACACTCTTTCCCCACCACAACATACTGCTGTGGTCCCAGCCCCTGTGCTGCCCACCACCCTGCTTCATCCCCTGGGGGAAGCCTTCCCCTGCCCTGGCTGTACACAGAGGGGCATGTATGGGGCTTCCCTGGTGAGACACAGACTATTTTATCTAACAATCTAAAACTTAAATTGTTGTCCACCTGGGAGTCCTGGCTAACAAGTTAACCATGAGCCTGCAGTGTGCTCTTGTAGCCTAGAAGGCGAATGGTATCCTGTGGTACATTAAGAACAGTGTGACCAACAAGTTGAGGGAGATACTCCTTCCCCTCTACTCTGCCCTAGTGAGGCCACATCTGGAGTATTGCATCCAGTTCTGGGTTCCTCAGCTCAAGAGAGACAAGGAGCCACTGGAGAGAGTCCAGAGGACCCTAGGAAGATGCTGAGTGAAATGAAGCATACTTCTGACAAGGAAAGGCTGAGAGCCCTGGGGCTGTTCAGATGGAGAAGAGAAGCCTGAGAGGGGATCTGATCGCTGCTGATCAAGAGCTAAGGGGTGGGGGTCAAGAGAATGGGGCCAGATTCTTTTCAGTGGTGCCCAGCAACAGGACAAGGGGCAATGGGTACAAAATGAAACCCAAGAGGTTCAGACAGAACATGAGGAAGAACATTCCCTTGGGGCTGCCCAGAAAGGCTGCGGAGTCTCCTTCTCTGGAGAGATTTCTAACTCTGATGGACACTGCGATCCTGGGCCCCCTGCTCTGGGTGACCTTGCTGGAGCAGGTGGGTGGCACCAGATAACCTCCAGAGGTCCCTTCCTACCCCTGCCATGCTGGGATTGTTCAGGGAGCAGGGATCCTGTGATGGGATTGCGCAGGGAGCGCAGCGCAGGGAGCTCAGCGCAGGGAGCTGCTGCCCTCTAGAGGGGACGCCTCTGCCGGGCAGCGAGCCCACCCTGGGCTGCGGCCCATCATCCATCGCAGGCTTTGCTGGAGTTTCAGATGCTAAAGCATCAGCTTGCGAATTTTTTAATTATTTTTATTTTTCTCTGAGTCGCGAACAGTAACTGTCACTGTAAAACTTCCCGGTTTCTAGCTAAACGAGCCCAAAGAGAAGCAACGCAGCCTAGGAGGGAAGAGCCAGACCCACAACTTTGCTGTTCCAACCCTCCAAAACAGCTCACGCCCTGTTTTCTGGTAAGAACACTAAAGAAACAGAATAATCAAGGAAATAAAAAAAAAAACACCTCTTCCTACCTTCCATGAGGAGAGTGATCCACAAGGTATCACCGTCCTGTGTAGAAGTTATTCCTGCGTCCCTGCAAGCGAACAAGTCCTGCCTGGGGCAACTGAACTCCAACCCGGTCTGCTCGGCTTTAAGCAGGACTGCTGAGATCCCACCCAGGACGGGGTGGAGAATCCTCCCTGGGAAAGAGCAGCCCGGTCACAGCTCCCTCCAGCCGCTCTTCGCATCTCGCCGGGGCTCTGACACACTGTTTCCTCTCCCTTTCCCTCCGGTATTCAGCACCAGCCCCTTCGGCTGCTGTGTCACATCAGCATCTACAACCGAGACCGCAACGAGGATCGAGTTTGACAGTGCCAGAGGTGTGGGTGACACAGCAAGAAACATTGTCAGGACATACATGCAGGCACGACACACGGATTTTAAATCGGTGGCAGAAGAGAAACGAATGAAACGCCCAGATCTACTCGAAGCACTGGAGTTACAACAGTGAGAAATCCTCGATAAACTGGAGCGTGGCCCAGCTGAATGAGCTCAGTGCAAAGCACGCTGCTGAGTGCTGTAATGTGGACACCACCCCTGACACTCTGCTCTACTTCTGCCAGAGGCAATGGGAAAAGCACGCTGAAGCCAGCACTGTTACACTGAAACTCTTTTACACAGCCAAGGTTATTGTCTTTAAAACAATCTCTCCATCGAATTCCCCCTGGCTGGAGAAGAGGCAGCTGATCACAGTTTGAATCTGTATCGCAGTGAGTGGCCCGTGCAGTGAGGGTGGCCAGGCACAGCTGGACATGGGCTTGTGGTGAGCTGCCCTGCAGGAGGGCAAAGGCACCACCTCCTCACCAACCCACCCGAGTGCTGGGCAGTTTGGTGGTCCCTGGGTTTTCAAGAGAGTAGAGACTAGAGGATGTGAGTAGCATATTTGGGCTTTAATGTGTTTATTGCACACCAAGTGCATTTATACAGTTTTGGAGTTACTCCCTCTTCGTTGGAGACTGGCCCACAGACCCAGGGAGAGCAGCTGGTCACTGGCTCCCATCACCACAGCTCATGCTGGGAAATTCAAGTTTACAGGTACAGTGGAGAGATGGAGAAACCAGGTAGTGTACAGCAGCAGAGATCACTGCCACTATGGCTGGGAGACCAGAGCTGATCCCTGGTCTCATTTCCAGCGGCTCACAGCACACACTGGACACCTGACAGTGCACTAGTGCTCATCACCGATTAACTCTGTGCCACACAGTCTGGCGTCAGGTTAAGTGCTAAGGAAGGAAAATACAGAAATGTTCCAGGTCTTCATGGCTGCCAGACTTACTTAGCAAACAGGTTTCTAGTTGGAACATCCTTCTGCATCATTTATACAGGCTTGGATCCTGGTACCCTGACTGGGAGGTGATTAGAATAGCCCCATACTTTAACAAGGTCCACTGGTGTGATGAGAACAGAAATTAGCTTGTAATTGTTTCTGAAATAGGATGTCTGAAAGAAGAGTCCTTTCTGACTCCAGAAATCAGAGAAGTGGAGACGCAAGCCTCACACAGGGCACCCATCAGACAAGGGGCCAGCAGAGTGTTACCCTGGAGGACTGGGGGCGGCACTGCCTGGAGAAGGCAGCGTTCTGCAGGACCCTGGCACCTGCACCACCAAGGCCAGTATATGGAATGGTACAGAAAATAGAACCATTATTCTTTGGAAGAGAAGAAGAACCAAAGCCAAGCTTTGTCCCACAGCCCCAGGCTGCTCCCCACTGCTGTGCCAGCTTTCTCCCACAGCTCTGGGGCTTTCCAAGCCACCTCTCCCGCACCCTTGCACCATTAGCACTAACCCGCGGAGCCGTGGTGCCGCTGGCTCGCCAGGGCTGGGGCAGCAGGACACCAGTGCTGCGTCTGATGCCTTGGGTCTCCTCTTCTACCCCCGTTTCTGCAGAGCCGGAGGGGACCCTTTCGCGGCTCAGCGCCTACGTGTGACGCCTGCTCCCCGGAGGCGGCCTGACCCCGGCTTCCTTCCCAGCCTCTCTGAACTCCCGGGCCCTCAGAGGAACGGCGCTGTGATATTTTTAGCCTGTTTACAAAGGCAGAGCTGTATGTTTCTGTGTGGCTTGCAGCGAGCAAGCACGGGTTGTGGAGTTGGGGGCCCAGCCGGCAGCCATCAGGGCAGCAACACAGATGTGGTTTGCCAGAGTGGATGGTGGCACTGGAGGAGGAAAGAGAGCCAGGGAGAGAACCAGGAGACCTCACGTCTTAAAGAGCTTTAAACTGGAGTGCTATTTTCATATATGTTGTTTGCATATGGGTGTGCTTCTGTAGGTTTGGAGTCCTCACACCTCTGTGTCTGGCCAGTGTTGGGTAGAGGGCACCAGGCAGGTTCCTCCTGGTCTGGTTCAGTGGGAACACCCTCAGGCTCGTCCTGTAACACCAGTCAATGACATTTTCCAATCCTTCAGCACTTTTAAGTTGGTGAGTTTTGGTCCAGTTAGCAGATTTTAGAAACATAAAAATGCTTCTAAAATTTTGGTAGGGACAACGTTACAGATCCTTCACCAAATGCCACTTCAGCCCCGTGACACCTGCCCCTGTTGCAAAGGATGTGGCTGAATGTGGCTGAGCACTAGCTGATGTTCATCACACTTCCCTGATGCCCCTGGCCTCAGCCCCTGCACCTCTCCCTGAAGAGAATGAAGGGTCTCCAGGCTCCTAGCCACATACACTCCAGACCTGCTGCACAATTAGCATTGCTTGTTTTTCTTCACAGAGCTTGGGGTAAGCTGAGAAGCAGCTGAATTAGAGCTCTTGCAACTGGTGCAGGGTAAAAAACACTACCCACGACTCTGGCCCTTGTATTCAGGAAAAATATGTCCAAGTAGCTTTCTCACAGCCCAGCGTAAGTCACAAGCAACTGTCTGTTCTGGAAGGTCACTTGGATCAAAATGAGTCAACACAAGATGTTTCATCTCAATGCAGGGCTCAGCAGAGCTGTGTGCTCAGAAAGAAGCCCAACAGAGGCTGGGCTGCAGGCAGTCAATAGATACAAGCAGGGAAAGGACCTTCTGGAAGGAGGCTTCAGCCAATGCAAGTATCTGGTGGTGACTGCAAGACTAGAAAGGTGAGGAAATTCGAACACATACAGAGCCAAATCACTCTACACTCCATAGAAAATATGTTCCAAGGGCGTGGCCCTTTCACTCACACAGGGAGAGCTGGGCAGGCCAGAAGTGCTTGGTGCTGTGCTGAGATGAGCAGGAGCAGTGTGAGCTCAGCCCAGGATGAGCATCTCTCCCCACCCGCTCAGCCACCCATAGCAGAGCTCTGCTCTGGTAGGAGACAGCCCCGGGGAGTGGCTTCAGCAAGACGGTTGCTGCTGGGAGAGGAGGCAGCAGCCTGACTGAGCGAGGGGACAGCCTTGTCTCACTCGTGGGTATGGCTGGCTGCCTCCTGCAGCATCCTGGGCACCTCTGGCCCAGGCCAGGTCTCACCTCCCTGCTGCTTCCACCGGCTGTGTTCAGTGCTCCACATCAGGGCCCTGCAATGTGCTCTGCTGCCCACAGAGCAGCTGCTGTGCAAAACCACTGGTCCTACCCCCTCAAGGCAGGAAAAGACAGCACCAGGTCACAATGTAAACATAAAGCCTGACTTGACCTCTCTTGAAGATGAAGCAACCTCTGGTGATGCTCACTGGGGAGCTCCCCACATCTAGGGTCTGTCACACCCCAGGAGGGGACCTCACGCATTCAGAGCTGCAGGCAAGCTGTGTGGAGTCAGTGTGGGCAGGGGACAAGTGTTTCACCTGGCCCAGGTGGGCTGCACTGGCCTGGGGAGGGAGCGGACCAGCTCCTGCTGGAGGAAGGTAGGCAGCACAGCACAAACCACAGGGATGCCTCCCCTCCAGCCAGCACTGCCTCCCCCACATCATGGCTCTGGGCAGGGGTGCAGCACAGGCTGCAGCATGCTTCATTTTTCCAGGATTACGTATGACTTCACCAGTGTTTGGGCAGAAGGGGAGGGACTGCTGTCTCCCTGGGTGCATGTGACAACACTGCAAAACAGTTGTCGAGGCAACCAGCCTTCTGGAAGAAGCCCCTGACAAACCAGGGGAGGAGAGCCAAGGGATGTACTTGGTCCCCCACTCCTCCCCAGCACGGCGGATGGGTGTCTTGGTCCCTCTGCTCCTGCGAGGTCAGGGGAGCTGCCTCGGAGTCACCCAGCACGGAGCACAACCTGCCATCCAGGGAAAAGGAGACGAGCCAGCCCCACACAGGCTGCTCAGACTTTACTCCCCAGCCCTTCCTACTACTGAGCAGTTGGACTGGCACAAAGGGATTGGTTTCAAAAGGCTCTGGCTTGTCTGCCCCTCATAAGCTCTTGGTGTGGCTTCTACTTTATGTCCCAAAATAGAAACAAATGGTTGAAAGTTCACCTGGCTGCAGGAGTCTCTTCCCTTTCCAAGGTGCAATGGAGGGACACCAGGACCAAAGACAGTTCTGAACAAGGCATCACTGAAGAATCCCCAGGGCCATGCCTGCTGTTACCCCTGTGCCCCAAGCCTGCGGGCATCAGGGTCTCTGCCACTGGGAAGGGCTTGCACAGCTCCTCATCCAGGGACCCAGCTAAGAGCAGGTGTGAAACCATTCTTGGAACTCTGTTCTCTTCTGCACCGAATCAGAAATACAAGAGCACAGAGGGGGTCCCTCATTTCTTCTTTGGAAAGCCTTATCACAACATTGGTTTTAGAAGAGAACAGTGCAATATTAAGCAGAAGAAAATGCATCTTTTGCTGTACTGAATCAGGTCTCTTTCTTGGTGTCAGCTTTGGTTTTAACACCATTGACTAGAAGAACTAATAATATCTCAGGCCTGATTGAACTTCGTCACAATAACTTACACTGCCTTTGCTGTTGTACAGAAAGCAATGCAATTAGACTTCGAAGAATTACTTTGACAAAGCAAGGAGTTTGTCAGGCCTAATCTTCCCCCATCTTTCTGTAACATAAATCTATCAAACACATTGTATTACAAATAATTTTTCTCCTTTGCAATTAACAGCTGATATTTAATATCTGCAGAAAGCTCAGCTCTAACCCATGGCACCACCAAGGGCGTACGTACCAGCACAGCTCCTGGGGCACGTGAAACAGCAGGAGGGAGCAGCCTCAGCCAAATGAAGTGTCAGGACTGCTGTCGTAAAAGGCTCAATAGAATAAAAAAGCCTTAAAAGAGCAGAGGTGCAGATTGCCAAAAGCCCTTTAGTTTGCATCTGGAAAAAGAGATGATCTCAAGTTAGCTGTAGCTTGGGTTTTTAAGTACCACCTAAATTGTGTCACCCTGGGTAGGGATAGGCTGAGTTCAGTCAGAAGTGTGCGCTCTCCATAGGAAACTATTGAAAGAGCTCCTATGTGTTGAAGTGCTAATTTCTAAAGTAAAAATGTTTTTCTATGTCATTTTACCAAAGGTCTGTGCATGCCTGCCTGTATATATTTTCTAATTAATATCAGGACTACTATTGTACAACTCTCTACTGAGAAACTCAGAGCTGCAGAAAACTGTGGTCCTGAGCTCTGAGCTTTGTGATGTGCTCCTGCTCCAGAAGTGTGGGTTTGTGCCTTTCCACCCCCCAAGGACAGAGGAGTAATGGGGTAATTCCTGAGAGAGCAAACGTCTGAACAATGAGCTCCTCGAAAGGCTCCCTGACAGTGCTGAACTTCATTCACACCATCTGGAAGAGCTGTCGTTTCAGTTCTGGCTGTTGTTTTACAGCAGAAAGAGACCATCCACCTGGCAGAGTCTGTGTTACTTCTGTTCCTCAGTAACACTCACACTCGATACTCTACTGACCAACACATCTTGTGTGTACGTGTGATAAGCCCCTCACTGCTTCCACCAGCCTGCAGCGCCAGCCTGGTGACGAGCTCCACAGCTACAAACGCTGACTATGGCTTGGTGCTCCTGCTCACTCCAGCTCAAGCACAGCGGTGTTCCAATGCCAGAGTCATGACCAGCCCACACAAACTAAAGCTTGGATTTTCTAAGTGGTTTGAGGACCTTGGAGACCCTCAAATCATACAGCTTCCACACAGCACGATTCCCAATGTCCTCTTGCTCCACTGAAAGTCCCCAATTAATCTGACAGCCTCTTTGCTCTCTCCTAGGGGAGAAGTGCATTGTGCCTCACTTGTAGCATCAATAAACTTCCAAACCAAAACATAACCTCAGACCAGAAAATAACTTGCCTCTTGTTTTCAGAGAGGAATGGGGCTGTTTGTAATAACAGTCAAGCCCCTTGGCACCTCTGAAAAGTCTTCTTATAAAGACTGAAGTGCCTGTAGGCTCAGGAGAAATAAGAAATATCTCCTTTCGGTGGTTGCAGCTTCCGTTTATTTCAAACACTGTCTCGGGGATGGAGAACAGGACATCCCACGGGCAAGAGATCAGAGGGTTGCCGGGTGGAAATGCTGCTACAAAATCTCCTGTCTCTGTGAGGCAAATGGAAACCATAGGTGTAAAGAGTCATGTGCAGCCCACCGAGTTTCTTAAAACAAAATAAACCCAGAGGCCATTTTCAGAAACTAGAAGATGTACTACTCGTGCCCTGTCTGGGATGCTGCCAGCTCCCTGCTGCAGCTGGGGAGAGGAGGGACACCACAGACACTTTTCTTACCAAGTGTTCCCCTCCGTGTTACACAGCACAGGGTCCCAGCCCAGCCCCAGCCCCCAGCACTCCCTGGGCTGCCATTGGTCCCCACATGTGGGCTGGCTGCCCANTCCCTGCTGCAGCTGGGGAGAGGATGGACACCCACTCTGCACTTGCTAGCACACAGCCTGAGAGTTTGGGGTGTAAGGCTTGTGGACAGGTAGTCTGAAGTGGACAGATGGAGGTGCTATTTTTGACATCCCAGAAAGGTTTCCTGAAAGAACAGTTCACATATTTCTGTAAACACAAAAAAATAAAGAGGAGCCAAGAACTGACCCTTAGCCTTGTCAGCTCAGGCTGATTCCCTGAGTAGCAACCACCTCAAAATCCTACGTCATTCCTAAGAGCTTTCCAGTTATTCTTGGGCTTGTTAGATACCACTTACACCTCAAGAAACACCAAAAACATACCAGAGATGCTGTAATGTGCTAGATGAGGTAGAGACACAACACAGCAGCATCAAAAGGAGCACACTTGCCAGAAAAAGTAGAGTTATTTTCATTCCTTGAGCAAGGCTGTAGCCCTGATGCTCAATTCACACCAGTACAGGATCAAATATGCCTTTGGACCTGCAAGGTGTTTTTCCCTTGGTCTCTTCCAGAAGACATCCCAGGCCTTGCTGGTGAAGCCCCTGGTGTGGTAACTGAGGCATCACCTCAGGCAGGGCTTTCCTGGTGCCTCCATCCTCATCTGCATGGATCCAGCATCTGGGAGAGAAATTGCAGCACATTAGGACCGCAGCAAACCCATTCTCCCAGCTTTTGCCTCTTAAGCTAGACTGGAAAAGTTCCTGCACAGGAGAAGTCTGCAGGTAGTTTGTGAACATCCCTCTGGCCAGAGAGGGGAGCAGAGCCCTGGGCAGCAGACCCACCGTGGTCCCCAGCACAGAGCTCACCCAGCTCGGAGGCTCTGCTCCCACCTCGTATAAACACAGCCCTTCCCTGCTGTGCTGGGCAATAAATAAGGACATGTATCTCCGGGAGCAGCGTGCCTTTGTGTCCCCCACTGCGCTGCATTAACTGTCCGTGTCCTGGCTTCCTCCTCCTCCTCTCTGACCTTGCTAAATCATGGTTTGGTTTATGATATGGGATGGGTTTTGTTTGGCTTAGATTTTTTTATTTAAATTTATTTTGAGCAAAGCAGACAGTCTGGAATGGAAGGAGATGTTTCTCCTGTGCTATGGGATTCATTTGAGTGAAGGCTTTGCACAGAGGCTGTTCAAACAGAAGAGGTCTCCAGGACTCCGATCAACCAGTTACCTGAGGAGCATCCTCAGAGAAACCCTGCTCCAAAGACATTTCTCTCCTGTGCTGTCCACTCTCTAAACAGCTCTGAGGACAAACAAAAATCCTCTGCCACATACTCATGCTCAGTTACATGCCTGGAAATAGCATCCCCATAAGTATGTTCTTATAAGAGCACACTGGCAGAGGCACACCCAGACATTAAATTTAGGTTTCCTCCCCATCTGGGACATGATCATGAAATAGCTTTACAATGGGAGCTGCTGTGTGCGTACAAGAAGCATTTACCTGATACGTAGCTCAGCACTGATGAAGCTCCATGGCAAAAGTGGTCTGGAGAAGAAAAGGAATGGGTGGTGAGGTAGCTGCAGAGCAGCCCGGGTAGTCCTCAGCCACATGTAGTGCATTTGGTACATCAAACATATTTGATACATTTTTGCCCTGTGTTTCTAACACACCTGAAGTTACTATCATGCTGAAAAGAAAGCACTAAGTATATGCTTCCATTCCAAGGACCTTTTGGGTTTGGACAAATGCAATCCCCAGCTATAATTACAGGTGTGTCTGGGCCAGGCAAGAAGCTGTTCCCCACTCCTCCCTGCCAGGGGAATGCTCGGAGCAGCGAGCACATCCTGTGCAGGAGAGTTTGCAGGCACCCTGCCACATTCAGGATGCACTACAGGGAATTACCCTTCCATGGAGATGAGATTTAACAGGATGAAGGCATTTACGTTTAAAACTGACATAAGCAGCCACCTGAAGAGTGATGGCAGACACATAACTTGTGCAAGGCGAGAGGCTGGTTTCCATCCCAGTGCCCAGTGAGCTGCATGGGGGGACAGAGACACCCCAAGTCCTCCAAGGGCAAAGTGGAGCTCCTTGTCCCCAGGTCCACAGCATCTGGGGGCATCAGACAGCCCTTAGGCACAGCTGCTGCTCAGAGGAAGGCAAAAGCATTGCGAGCAGCTGGGAAAGAGACAGCAAAGTAACAAAATTATGTTCATTTTGGTTCGCTTGATACATTTCATGTCACCTCCCATTGTAGTTCTGCCAGCAATGCTTCTAACCAAACCTAGAGCTTAATGTTAAAAAGCTCTTAAGTGCATTTTGTGTCACCTGCAGAGCTCTGCTTCAAGCTGGATCCTGGGGAAGTGTTGTTTTCCTTCTGCTGGTGAGAAAAGTTCATGAGAGTTTTAGAAGGGCAGACCATTGGTCATCGCTGACATGTCTCCTCCCTGCAGCAGCTTTTCTCCCAGCCCCATAACGTGCCATGAACCACTGGTGACAGCTCTGTGTGGCCCCTCTGCTGTGGCAGGGCCATGGGCAGCACCAGGCACTGGGCAGATGCTGGCTGTGTTTGCTGCCCACACCAAAGGCTGTGTGCCACTGGGATGCGTCCCGGGGGCAGCTGACATCACCCTGTGCGGAGAGAGCGAGTGGTCCTCCCAAGAGCACTGAATGGCCTTTGGGATTGGTGCCTCTAAAGAAAAGAAAAGAAAAATGTAAATAAAATCAAAACTGTACAGTCAGGCTATTCACACAAAGGGGCTAAAGTGCCTCCTGTTGTCTCCCAGACATGACCCTTGAGCATGAGGCGTACTAAAAATAAAGCTGTGACTAGGAAAAAGCAGCAAAGGATTCTCACATTCACATCTTCACCCTGGGATTCCTGCAAGGGTCAAAACATTTCCTGAAACATCAGGCCACTTGCAGACGATGCAAACATCCTCACTCAGCAGATATGTTTGGGTAACATTGGCATTTTTAAATGATCTGGAATGGGAAAACAACATACTTGAATACAAAAAAAAAGCCAACATCTAGTCAGAGTTGCAGCAAAAATAATCTGAACCTGTACATCATATTAAAGGCTAAGATACAACTGTTTTTTTAACGTACCACTGACCGTTTTCCCTGTGGAGATCTTGAGCATTTGTGCATCTGGATTTCATCTGCACCCGAATGACACCGTGGGTGTGATGGTTTAGCCTGAGCTGGCTGCAGCTGGCAACCATGTGGTTGGATACTGCCCCTCTCTCTCTCAGAAATATTTAAAGGGGTGTGTGAGCATTTGCATAAAAAAGAAAATTGATGAGTTAACAGCTAAGGTTAATCTTGAGTCATTGTTTTGCCCAGCGAGACAGTTTTATTAGCCAGCTCAGAAGAGTATTTATTCACAGTTAAATAAAGGGCTTATCATTTACCCAAGCACCTCTTACAGCACCCAAGGCACGATGCAGAGCGAGCCAAGAAATGTCCCGTGTCTGTCTGCAGCAGGCAGGCGCTGAGCAGCAGGGCTGGGCATTGCCACCAAACCACGCTGATAGTCCCGAGGAAGAGGGACGTCTGATTGCAATTTACTTGCAAAATTTGTCCAGCTCAACTGCCAGGTACCAACGGAAGAGATTTCCTTCCCATCTCTAGCCTAACAGCAGCAAAGTCTGGCAGTTCCTGAACCGGACCATGACAAGGGAGAGGATCCACTAGCACCAGGAGGTTCTAACTAGACCAGCTAGCCCTAGTTAATATTCACACCCCAGGCAAAGAGCAAACCCGCTATCTGCCGGCCATAACATCATTGACAAATGCCATGGTGGGAAAAGCAGCCTCTAGCTCTCTCACCCCCAGCCATGGCCCTCTGTTACACAGGGCAGTATGGAGGTTGCTTCTTTCCTCCTCAACAGGTGTGCTCAACCAAGATTTAGGCTTACTTATATGGGGCAGGAACAAACAGCACCGTGCTACAGAATGGAGATGGACACAATGGCAGTTGTGCTTTCTTGGGCTAGGCAGCTGTCACCTCTGAGGTCTGTCTTTGCAGAGAGGTAGCAATTTCATTTAGTTCAACTCATCTGATGCATCCAGAGGAAGACTTTGGTCAACTGGATGTGAGTTTATCACACTGAAATGACTGAAAAGTCCTCCTGTGCTTCAGGTGTGACCCTGACCAGCCAGCTGTGGGCTGTGTGACAGAAGCTGGTACTCATCACCCTCTGCACGGTGCAAGTGAGCTGGGGGCTGCACCCATCCCATTGCTCATTGGTGTCTCCTATTTCGGATTCGTTGCTTCCACAACACCACAAGCCAGCCCACAGTGTCACCTGTATGGCAAAGCAGGGGCACACCAGCATCAGCAGAGAGCCTGCGGAGAGCTGTAGGACCCAGTGTCAGAGAGACAGAAAGGGTGGAAACAGAGAAATGGTCACACAGAGACTAACAGTCCCCGTTCTGCCCAAGGAAACACGTGCTTCCCTGATGGCAGAGGTGAGAGACCTTCATGGAGCAGTGAGAACCAAGCTACCGACGGGTGCAGTGACACCCCTCCCAGTTCTGGTACCCCAGATGTTTGCAGCAGGGAGAGGGCAGAGCAGCATTAGCTTTACTCTAGGGAGCACAGCCTGCAGCATCGAAGGCTGGAAAAACAGGGTCCTGAAAAGGCCCAGGGCCAGAGCTGCTGAAATGAGGAGCAGGCTCAGCCTATCCACGTGCAAAGTCCTGCTGGCACAAGGAAGGTGCAAAGGTTTGTCTCCCTGTGCCAGGAGGAGCTGTTGCTCCTGCAGCTGAGCTGCCATCAGGAGCAAACGCTCGCCTGCTCCCCGTGACTCTTCTCCCCACGAACTCCTTCACTCAGAAAATTGTGTTACATATTGCATTCCCAACACACAGAACCTGGAAATAATGCTGTTATTTGTAGCTTATACAAAGTTTAATTTAATACCTGTGTGGAAAAATTGTGGAAAACAACAGAGCTGCTGTGCTGGAGCCCACTGGAGCCAGGGTACTCATATGATGGACAGCTAGCTGCTCATCCATTCTTACTTGTCAATCAGCTTGCTTTTCTAACACCTTTAAGTTAGAGATTTCCTTTAAAATTATATCTGTCATAGAGGTTTGCTTATTTAAAGTTTTGCTTCACCATAATTGTTCTGTGGAACATATGAAAGTTCTGCACCAGGAGAACAGCAGACAGCCTTCCAATAAGGCTGGGAGGCTGTGCCAGCACAGGGATTTTCACGCTATTTTAAGCATTTACAAGTTGTCTCAAGCCTTAAACGATAAAAACATCAAGTAGTGAGAGTGCACTGAACTCAATATTTTGCTGCTCAGCTAGCCTAGTGGGAACATGCTAGTGCAAACATTTAAATGTAAGCACCAGCTGGAGGCATTTCCTTCAGCTGCTGCCATGAGGCATTAACCGGGTGTTCACCAGCACTGCTGGATGCGTGCGAAGGCCAGACCCAGGAGCTGCTGCCCTAGAAGGAAAGGTATTAGCTACAGCCAGGGTGTCGTTATGGTGAAGGAACACAGATCCGCTTTAATAATAGTGCCAGGGCTGGAGGTGACAACAGATGACGTTTAAAGGACCAGCGTCAGGTTTTGTGGCAGCAACTTAGAGGCTTAAGGAAGATTTTACTGAGCCTAAATTGTTAAAGAAAACTTGTTTGAGCAGTTTCCCTTCATCACCCTGCTAAGGACAGGGTTTATGGGGAGGAGAGGTATGTATTGCGCAGTTACAGACGACTCAGCACATGCCTGCGACGCCCCTTCTGCTCTTTCAGCCTGTTTATGCACATCCCGCCAGGCTCACGAGTGCTTTTACTGGCACCACCGGGCAAAGAATGCAGTTGGATGCAATAGAAACACAGACAAACCAAACACAGGGGGCATTGAAAGACATCATAAGTACTGGCTGGCCCAGCTCACCTGCCTACAAGCCATGCTCACCACATCTCAGCTCTCAGGTGAATCCCTCCCTGCACTGAGCTGCAGGTGCTCAGCCCGTGCTGGCTTTCAGGAGGATCTCCAGGTACAGCTGCAGTACCCACCAGACCCGCAGAGGCAATGCTGCCTGATGAGGAATGACTGGCAATGGGCTGGGGAGAAACAGTGCCCGGCTCTGTGGGGGAACGAGGAGGGATTCACCTGATAAAAGCATCAAACACCTCTTTTAAAAAAATGGGGGTTGGAAAATAATGTTTAAAACACAAAGGCATGTTTTCTAGCAAATATTATTTATCACCAAGTAGCCGGAAAAGCAGAGTCCAGAGCTGAGCTGAAGGAATGGTTTCTTTATTTTTAAAACAAGATGCTCTCATTTTCCCAGGAAATTCTCTAGAAGGATAATATTGTGCCAATAACATCCAGCTTTAGTTTTCAGAGTCTCCTCAGGAGCCCCTGACATCCGAGGCAGCAGAGGATAGCATGACAAAGGAGTCTCTCTTTGATGAAGACTGGGTTAGAGGACAGTTAAGTGAGCTGGACATCCACAAGTCTGATGGCATGCACCCACGGGTGCTGAGGGAGCTGGCACAGCTCATTGCCAGACCACTCTCCACTATCTTCAGTAAGTCATGGCAGACAGGAGAGGTGTCTGGGGACTGGAGGAGGGCGAACATCACTCCAGTCTTCAAAAGGGGTAAGGAGGAGGACCCGGCCAACTATAGACTGGGCAACCTCACCTCCATCCCCGGAAAGGTAATGGAGCAACTTATCCT
>VWZY01004844.1:278149-296298 GCA_013399075.1 Chloroceryle aenea | reverse complement strand
TTGTTAATTGATACAGAGTATTTACTTACAGCTCCTCTCTGGTCTGGCAGCAGAGCTGTTTGCATTGGCAGCTCTCTGCCCACTTTCCACACACCAGGTCCCAGTAGGAGGGAGAAGAGCAACTTGGAATCACACATCTTTGATGAGATCCTGACAAGTTCCCTTCTCAGCCCTGTCAGAGCCAAGAGCAGCAATATTTGGTGTGGAAGATGCTGAGAACATCTACAACACATTCCTGGTGGGAGCTGAAACTTATTTTTTCCTCTCTCCCATAGCACAATGTAATAGCTACTTGTCTGGAGGTTTTTTTACTCCCTCCTTCTCCATGTCATCAGTTTGCCCAGGGTAGCAGAATCAAACCCTAATCCTCAAAGGGTGTAAGAACTGCAGGACTGAAGTGTTTTCCTGTCTCAGGTAGGTTTCAGTTTGAGCTGACAAACACACCCCCACAGAATACCAGACAGCTGGGGTGTTAACTTGGGAGGTAGCAATGGATTAATTGATAAAAGCTGAAAGAGCTACTACAGCCTCCACCTGTCAGCTCTCCACCTCCTGCAAAGGAGGGCTGAAGGGCCTGGAAGGCTTCTGAACTGATGCCCATTAGAAGTTAACATGCAAAAGGTCTCATGCTGGTGAGGTTTATCACCTCACTACCTTACATTTAATACAGCCCCTGCAGAAAAGAGAGACCACTGCATTACTCACATGGCAGACTGGTCTGCAAGCTGATAAGCAGCCATAAACCTGTAGATTTTGGTTAAGATTTTAAATCAGATCTGCCCATTGTAGTGTTCTTTAAGCGAAACTCCCTGGAAATTAAACACAAAACTGAGCAAAGCATCTCTGCTTCCCCCAGAAGAGGTTACACTTCTCCAGGGTAACATCAGCCCTGTTACCCTCCAGGGTAACATGCTGAAACAAAACATCCTTTTCTAGTAAGAGAAGTTACATACTCTGCAGAGCACTTCTCCTTTTATCCCCTTCCTAGCAACACCTGCTCCCTTACTGCTTCCAGCCTTGCATTCCTCTGCTGCCCCCAGTCACTGGTAACCACCCCCTGGACAAGGGTCCTTTCCAACCCTAAGGATTCTAGGAAAGGGTTGTCAGGATTTTGTACACCACAGAGGATTCTGTCCCCATGTTAGAACTGTGCCAAGCTGCTTGTCAACTTCAGGACAATGCAATTTGGCTGTTCCAAAGCATAAGCAAAGAGCAGTTCCAACTGAAGAGTAACTGCAGTTTATACACATAATATGCAGCTTACACACCAAGTAGTTTATTCAACAGGAAAATACCACTGTCACCTGTGTGTGTGAATGAGCACATGCTCTCCAGGTAGTTTGGAAAGCAAAAGCTTACAGCAGCTTCAGGACATGCCTCCTACTTCAAGATTCCAAAACCAAAGTTCTTTGGGACATCATATGTTTTAAAAACAGGACCTGGAGCTAAGAACTGTGAGGTACAGGCTTTTATTAAAGGAGAGGAAGAGAAGAGCATGAAAACCACACTGGTCAAGTTCCCTTAGTATTAAATGTTATACAACAACCCCCAGTATCAACTATCACAGCAATTTAGTATGCTGAAGGAAAAAGCCAGACCCAAAAATCCTTTCTCCAGAACCCACAAATGTAGGCACACAGTGAACAATCTCAAATCATTTATTAGGAAAAGACAAAGTACTGTTTCAACATTCATACAGAACAAATGGTAAGAAAACCAGGAAAATAAACTGTAAAAAGTAGGCCCATCGTGGAGGAGTCGGGTTATGACAAAGTAAATGAAATCCAAACTTTGCTCATGCAAAAAAAGCAGTAAGGAATTATTTACAGTTTTGATGGGATGAATTACAGCGCTGGCCATATTTGTGCCCCAATCAAATGATTCAGTGAGATATTAAAGGGATCTAATCTGTACATTCAATAATGAGAATCTATAAAAAGAAAAATAATTTAAACCATTTACAAGAGCTGTATTACAGATGGCAGAAAGGTATCATTTACAAGAGCTGTATTAACAGGTGACACAAAGGTATCAATCAGCAATTTATGAATAAAAATTTGTAGCACATTATTTTTACATCACATCTTCAGTGTCTGAACAGTAAACAAAGTGGAGACGTAACGGGAGTGCAATGTAATAGAATAAGGCAACTTAACCAAATGGCTCTTCGGAGAACTTCCTTCCTACCAGGGTTTACGACGGATAAATCTGCCTGGCCCTTCTGCTAACTACCAAACTCAAATAGTTGAAGACAGCAACTGGTGATTAGAAGGCCTGCAGATGACAAGACAGTAGATGGAAAATTAAATACTCGTTTGTTAAAATGCCAAACACTCGGGAATACAGAAAAGTGCAGAATACCAAAAGCCCTCTCTACCCTATAACACCAACACGCTAATTTTCATGTTCTAGATGTCATAATTTAATATGTCTCAAAATACTAATTCACTAGTCTTATAATTATTTTGTAATGTACAATCTGAAGCTAATATACCTCCTCCCAAAGCTCGTATTTACAGTGTTCTTAAATCGACGCTAGAAGAGCTGTGAAATGCTAGCAATTTATAGCAAAAATCAGCAACTGACACACCATATTCCAGTTCATTTTATAGGCAAGACTAATTAACACATTTAGCTTTTAAAATTACTTTAAACGGGTATTTTTGAATTGTCAACAATTCCTCAAATGCTTACAGTACTGATGATTTTCTTGGGACTTTTAGCAGAGAACAAATGCCAATCGTGCTCCGTTTGTTTGAACACCTACGGTGACAAAACAAGATGAAGGGTAACACTTGAAATCCAGCAGTGAGAAGTCATCTGGATCATAAGGACAACGGGAATGTTATGGGCCTTACAGAAAGCAGCACAGGAAACCAAACCTGCCAGTGACTCCTCACATTAACAGAGTCCAACTACACTGAAAAAAATCAAAACAAAAAAAGGGAAACTTGAAATAAGGCCAAAAAATATCTGCAAATGATAAAATTTTAAGTCTGTCAAAAGGATCAGGGCATATATATTTTATTTACAATTTCTATTTAGAATCTTTATTTTCAACAAATGATTTAGCACCAGCAGGAATATGCAAAGCAGCATTACTGTGTTCCCCAGGCAGGAGACCCTGAGGCCAAACCTTGCTCGTTAGTTTAAAACAGCCCCCGTTTTGGAGAATCACCCACTCAAGAACTGAAGTGAGCAGGATTTGGCACTCGGTTACACAAACCCAGACTGCTCAAACATATTCCTTTAGCACATTAATAATTACAAATATATTACAGCATCTTTTGAGATGGTTTCAGAAAAAAATGTGGTTTTAAGAATACTTGATATGCTTTATGTGTGTGAAGTAAACAAAACTATTAAAACAGGCTTCTTTGCAAACTTAATTAGTAACTTTATCACAGGAGACAGAATACTAGTGATGTACTTTGGACTATACCAGTAAAACCTAAAGAATGTAAGCAGGGAATTATCCCTCTATACCGTGATAAATTATTTTCTCTCTCATGGTCATATGTAAGGACTTAATTCATGGATTGTACCCACAATTGTGATGTCTGCCCCCCCTTCCCCCCAAGTGTGTTAGTAGGAAATGGAAAAATTAATACAACCAAACCAATGATTGTATGTGTCAAGAGTGTTCCTAGCTCCTCACTGTGACCTACAGGTCTTAGTCAAATAATTTTAATCTGACCCACAGATTTTCACTTGCTTTTTAACCTAACCAAAGCTCTATTACACATTACATGTTTTTTAAGCCTACACAATCCAAAAATACAGGATGTAGAAAGCCCTGTCACTAGGAATGCCCTGACAAGAGAAAGAACTAGCCTCATTTATCTATGCAAATGGACTCAGGATAAAAAGCTGACCACAACTAGCTCAACAGGGCCACACTGCCCTTCACCTCTGTTCTGAACTCGACTCCTTCCTCAGGATTATAGCCATCTAAATAGCGAGTGACAGTTAAAACAGGCTGAATGTAAGTTTAGGCATTAATGCAAGTTAATGACTAAGACACCATCTAGTCTTTAAGCTGCACACATCTGCTCTAGATAAAAGACACTTTAGTTCCTGATGTTAAAATCCCACTGTTATTCTGACACATTTAGAAGTGAGAAGCTACTCCAGCTTGTATGGAAGTGTTTCCCAAAGAACTCTACTGGATTGAGACAAAGAATTAGTATTACAGCCCGTAAGGGCAACATAATCACCTTGCATATATACCACAACCAACTCTAACCTCACAGTACTACTGATGGAATATTTAATCTCTTATAAATAGCCAGAAAAGAACTTTTCTTAATATACGGGCTGAGAGTAAGTGGGACAGCATGGTCTCCATCTTTCCATGCTGGAGCTCTCAAATTATGAAGGTGGTGTTGGTGGAATCACACAAATACTTGCTTGCAAAACACTACAGAGAGAGGGAAAGACCTTCAAAAGGCAGGTAAAACATCTCAACACCCTTAGAAAATCTTGACCAAAATGTAAACCAAAATAAATTCATTGACTCTTCACGAAAAAGAATGAAAAAGTCTTGATACTTAAGCCTCTGCTAGCTTCAGTAAAGAACAAGCTCATTCCAGCTTGCTAAATAGTCAAAATGTATTGTGAAAGTTCCCTCCTCATTCAAACTGCAGTTACCCTAAGCAGAACCAGAAGGGTGAAAGTGGTTAATTTTAACAGCTATACCAGCTCTGAACAGCTTCATCTAAAAATGAACTCCTTTGGCCAGAAATACTGTACCTATCTGCCTAAAAACCTGCATGATTTTTAGGGAGACACCGAGACAGTGAAACTGTGCGTAATACTTAAAAAGACCAAGAAATGCAACAGCATTAGCCCAAGAGCAGGGCTATGGGAAGCCAGAAACCCAGTGCTGTTTTCCCGACACCTCTAGATACGCTGGGTTGAGGGGATCATCTCCATGGCCAATAAAATTATCTGCCATTTCTCTGGTAAGCAACACTAGTTCGGAAATCTCACGGATAAAGTCCCAGTACCAGCAAAATTGGCATTGTATGAGAAAAAATAAAAGGCACTCATATGGCTGATTGGGCTGAAAACTCTTACACATTCAAAATGAGCTTTACGTTTTACTTGAGAAGAAATATCACACAACTTTCTGCTAGAGAAGTGGTTCCACTTGAGAAGTCGTCAGTAGCCCTGAGAAACACCCAAATTTTCTCTACTGTAGTACACCACATCAATTAATTCACTCGACAGCTGCTTCAAACAGTTAGCTTTGAAGAAAAGAAATGGCAAAGGTGAAAGTAAAACCAGAGATCAGGAAAAAGCAAGTGACTTCAGTGATTTGTGTAAAAGAAACAAGCCTTTTCAACCTATTTATGAAAGAATTGAGATGAAAAGACTTTAAGGCTTATCTTGTAACTATCTGTGATGCCTGGCATTTCTGCTGGTGGTAGGGTCAACCTTTAGATACTCTAGTTACAAGTTCCAAGTTGAGAGAAACTGAGATGAAACAGAGATGTGGCTTAACTACAGGACCCCTGGGCTTTGCAGTAGGCCCTGGAAACTCGTTGCTCTTGTAATGAAGTAACAATTGTGCTGATAAAACTAAGAAAAGGAAGCCAATTTTTTTTAGAAGCTCAAGGAAAATAAAGAGAGGTAGGGCACACTTTCTGATTCTCACAGTAGTTTCTGTGCAGTACAGCTACCCAATGCATTCTGTAACTCTAGCATTTACTTTTTTAAAGTATCTTCGGTGATATCAAACCCAAACAGTTTAAATTAACCCTGGTCATTAAGTAATCATCTTCTGCGTGTGTTTCTGGTTACATATACAAGGAACTTCTAAAAAGTGCTTCAGAAGCAGCTCTTTGACAAAATGAGAAGTAGCAATAAATATGGTTTGAAGGAACTGTTTCTAATCAAGCTGTACTATGTGTCTTAAAGGATCTCATTTTGCAAGAAAAATACGCAGCTGGTTTGGAAGATTTTCCAGAGGCTGTCAAGACATTCAGAAAATGAAGTTTTTACAGAGTTTTATAACCAAAGAGGGGTTACAATCGACTACAGAAAGTAACTTAAAAGGAACAGTATACAGCATTTAAAAAGACATTCTATAAAAACCATACCCACTTATTTTCTGAAGTGCTCTGATTTAGCATTAGATCAGTTGAACCGTGAGTGTAATCTGGGGGCTGGTTTTTTTCTTAAGGTCTAACATGAATCAAATCAAGTACAATGGAGATGTAGTACGAGTACCAGAGGAAAAGCAACAACACATGGAACTGCTTGCAACTGGCACTGGGTGTTATGGACGAGCTACTCTAAGTTACTGTACTCTCAAAAGCCCACTGAAATTTTAAACCCCCAAACATATGATGTTAGCACGGGGCTTTGAGTTTAAAGAAAAGACTGAAAATAGCAGATAGAAGTTTCTAACACTTTAGGTGGATGTGTCTGTGAACACAACACAGCCATGCTGTGGAATATTCAAGCAATTGGTTTTAAAAATACCCCAAGATATGAACATTTTCTAGGCTGGTTGCTCCTCATGCACTTATAGGAGATATTTAACATTAAAATATCATAAACTTGGATAGCTCTTTAGTCCAGAGTCATACAGCTAATGACTGTATAATATTCTTACCAGTTTAAGATCTCGTGCCCTGGCTTCAGGACTGAACTTATTACTATGATCACAACTGTAAATTTTAAAAGTACACAGAAAACCCCAAAAATCCAGAGTACAGATTTTATCCCAAGGCCACAATTTGATGAATGGTTCCATTTTGCAAGTGTACTAAATATTGGTCCGTTTGGTGCTGCAATACAAACTCTGATGCTGTCAATTTTCAAGAACAAGCTTCCAGATCCAAAAGCAAGCTAACAACCTTTCCTTTTCAAGATCCAATCAGATTCCAATCAACTCACAAAATTAAGGAGAAATCACATTTTCAAATGAGTAGGATAGGGCAGAAATTTTGCAAACCTCCACAGAAATGAGCCAAAGCATCAGATTTATGAGGTCCTGTGTTTAGTCTGCTTTATAAGGATTTCTTCAGTTCTCTCAGGCTTTGTGGTACCTTTACAAATAACAACGAATGACATCAGAAATTTTAAGAAAGACCAAAAATACCCAGAAGGCATTTTGGAAGTCATATCCTCTAAAAAATCCCCAAGCAATTCAAAATGAGCTTTACAACCTGCCTTCATTAATTGTGAAATTATTTTCCAAATCCATCCAACGACAGAGGAGATACTCCCAAAATATCAGCTGTACCTTCAAATCCATGAAAAGGGCAAGTGAATATCTTCACAAAAGCCTCAAAACATCAAGTGTTTAATCTGCTGCTTTGGCCGTTTCGATTCTTCCCATTAAAATTTAAAGCATTAGTATTATTTCCCCTACACAAACACAACAGTGTGGGAAGAAATTGTCTGCAGTTTACTCCTCTCATAGATAGTACCTTACTGATTTGAAAGTTGTTTTCTGTGAGTACACATGGGAAATTTTGTTCATAATATTGTATAACTAATGAAAATAATTTTTCATTCATCAATTATATACAGAACTGATGGGCCTAAAGCCTCAGGAGTAAACTTGCAATATTTTCACGCTGAGCACTTCATGGTCTGGCATTCCTTCTTCTGGAAGCTTGTTTTCAGAGAATGTATTGCATATTAAAAGTTCAATACTGGCTACGTGTACCACAGAACATAAACAATATCCCCAAACAGTTCACTTTTCAATGCCCAACAGAGTGAAAACCCCCTCCTTATAACAGCAAAATTCAGTAGCTTATCACTTCTCAAAGACAGTTACAGAAAATCTGCTATTTCCTTCTCTCCTCCCCAGATTGACTTCCTGTTGCCATAATCAAGTGTCGTTCAGGTGGGAAATCGTTCAGTGTAGGGACATGTGGTATCTCAGCTGAAATTTGGCAGCCCCAGAAGAGCACCGACAGCTCCAAAGTATCCCTGTACAAAGCAAACAAAAGATATTTCAGGTTTAACAAGGGTATTAAATTCTGCACTACTCCCATTTCAGTTACTACAAAGCATCACTTTTAAGATAAAATCTTTCATGGTAACTATTCAAAGCTTTGAGAAACAAACATTTTATCCTTCTTATCAAGCTTAACTTCGGGAGATTTCACCCCAAGCCTCTCAAGACAGTTATCAGTGACTTCTAAAGCATGGAAATCAGGTTTGGCTTCTTTTTCCTAGAGGAGATGTGTATTTTGGTTGCCAAGGGATCCTCCATATCCATACCAATACGACTCCTAAGGTTCAAGTCAGAAATTTCAAAACTGCACGTACTTCACAATTTTAAAGCATTATGTCCAATATTCAACACCTTTCTGGACCCTGTTGGGTTACTTTTCCCTTCTGGGGAAGTGAGATGTTCCCCCTAACTAGGAAATACAGAGTGTTTGGAATCTACGCTTGATCAAATGCAAGAATTTAACATGTATCCAAGAAAAATGTGAAGGGGGGAGGTAGAACTGACAAGGGACCATTCTGCTATGGCTATCACACCAAGACAGGCAGACTACTGTCAGTCGCAGGAGAAGCCATACAGGAAAACAGCTGTGAGAATCAACTACAGGAGAACAGATACAACGCTGTAATATCTGAAGAACAACAAGCTGAGGACAAAAGTTGCCAGCCCACTGCCAAGGAGCTAAAAGTCTCCCAGTGGCTACACCTGCAATTAATACTGGGTGCCTATATTTTAATCAGCATTACGTGCTGATCTAGACTGCAGAAGCTGCCCGGGAGCAGGTTTGTCTCGGAGCACGAAGTCACTGCAACTACTCTAAGGTGGCTCTGTGGTGGTATGAAAGCAGACCTTATTAAAAGCAGTCTTGACTTTCAGGATGTTTCTCAAGCTCAGTTGAGGACAGTAGAACTATATTTCAAAGGCTCGTGCTTTAGATCTCTGTAATCTTTTGAAATTCCATACTTACTATTGTTACCACCCAAATCCAAGGAAAGGCTGTTGAACCTTAGCACGGAGTTTAACATTCTCTTGTCCCTCTCCAAAGATCTATAGCGTGAACTGAGAAACCCCAAAGTGACTGAAGTGCTTCCCTGGCTGTCCCCAGAGAACCAAGGCAGACTGAGAAACCTCCTCTCGTTTTCAGTGTTTACTGAGCACTTGGTGTCTCACAGTATCACCCTTACGAGAGCTGCTCAGTACACGCATTTCTGATTCATGGTAAACAGCTATGTACAGATAAACGAACCACAGCATACCTCGTGTTCTAGGAACAAGGCCTTCAGCTGGCCTTTAGACCAGTAATCCAGTGCATATGCAAGAAGCTTCATTGACAAAGTATTCACACGTAAAAAATTGCCCACAAACACAACTCTATTTATTTTCTAAAAAGAAGAGAAACACAGCATAGGATTAAGTTTTTTCTCTGTTCAACACAGCTTTCAAAAATGAAACAACAGACTACTTGAGCAAGAAAATAACTCAAACCAAGAAGCAAAAAATCCACAATTAAAACATGGTTCTAAAATTTAAACCACAGTGCACTTGGAGAAAAGGAAAAACCATGCAACCCTCAAGAATGAAAGGATTTATAGAGAAGCAGCATTTTTCCAATTAAGCCAGCATTTCTAATAGTTAAGGCAAAGAAGAGCCCAGCTAAAAGTGAAATGAAAAATAGTTTTCTTTGGTAGCAAGGACTCAATGCCTTCATAGCCCTGTACAATGCTGCTTGATCCATATGCAACAAGGCAGCACTGTAAAGAAGCCGAAGGCAGTAAGACAAGAGAGACATTCCTTTCATCTTCAGACCTCACTATACTTCAGCATAACGTCAGACTAAGACTTAAATACTAGAAGTGAGCTCTGATTTTTAATCAAGTCAAATGTAAAAACCATGAAAATCATTTGATTTTCCCCATTCACTGAAAGAGAACCAACATTAAGTGGAAGCACCATTAAACACTAATTCCGTGGTACAAGAGCAAGAACCAAAGAAAATTTAATTGTCTTAGTGCTTAACATAGCACTTGATTTTGTTAGATAAACACTCGTACCCAAGTTGTTACAAAAACTAATATGACAATTCAACCTGAAGTCAAATGACTAATATGCAACTGTTTTTCACCATCGTGATCAGCTCACGGTGAAGTAAATACAGTTAAAATATTCTGGACCAATTCCCAGTTCTTTAATACTACACAAATTTCTTCATTCATTTGAGAATAAACCAAAAGGTTTAGAATGATACATCCTTTTAGCAGTCACTTCATGTGAAACCAAAGAACAGAGCTACAGGTAGTGCCATGTCCTTGCCATAAGTTTTTACCTCGTTTACTGCACACATCCGGGCAATAGACCCAATGTTATTGGTGATGGTGACCAGTATGGCTCTTGCAAGATCTTCTTTACTAACAGACTCTCTCTTGTCTTTGTAGATCATATTTCCAAAACTACAACAGGAAAAATTCCCATTAAGTACAAAGTGATTCATGTGCATTTGAAGTGATTTCAGAACGTAATTTTTATGCAGCAAGAAAACTTAGGTTTCATGTTTCTTCTTAAGGAGCTCCCTTTTTAAGTCTTTAATAAACACAGCAATTGGACAAATGACACGACAAGGCGTGTATTTATTCCTTCAGGGGAAGAAGTCAATCTTGTTACAATAATGACCCCCAACAAAATATTTCTGTTTAGATTGTTGACTACCATAAAGAAGCATCTACAGCAAAAAGTAGTCTCATTCTTAGGCAAGACAACTCTGCAGATCTAGTTATTGTAAAGTCAGTGGTCAAGTGTGACTGGTGAATCCCTCATGCTTGCTTCCTAAACTCTACCCAAGTTTCTACTCTCAAAGTAAACCAGAGCTGAGTTCAATGGTTTTGGGATGGAACACAATCCTCTGAAACAAAAAATAAAGAGCTGACAGACTGTATTTTAAGTTGTCTAAATTAAGACTAGTTTGAGTTAAGATGTGTTGACTAAAAGAGTAAAGTTCACACATATTAAAACCTCTCAGCATATGCTCTCTCAAGAGGCTTGGACTCGTCTGGTTGGAGAGGGAGAAGAATTAAGTTACTGTGAATTAAACCCTCTTGCTACTGAGAAAAGCAAAGACTTAATGAATTCTCTCATTTGCATATTAGGTTCACACCCAAAGCTTATTCTTCCTACACTGCTTGAGGGTAGAGAAGTTGTAACATCACCCACAGCCTTCCCCAGTGGAACTGAAACTTGCAGCTATGACAAAAATCCTCTGTCACTGGCAGTAAACCACAATCATTCTCATAATGCAAACTGTTTATGTTCAACAGCCATCAAAGTGGTGAAGTAGCTAAAACATAATGTGAGCTGCTTGTACTGACAAACATGTATCAAAAAAAGCAGTTGTTAAAAAAAGAAGAGATATTACTCTAAGAGCAACACAAATGTAATTTTCCACTCATGTTCACGCTGGACAACAGCCCTACCAAAAGATTCTAAGAAGTCAAAGAGGCTTTGGTTTTTTCCCTGCGATTTGTTCTTGCCACTCCTGAGATCACCTCATGTTCTCTCTGACTCATGGAAGTCATCTATGACACACCATAAGATGTTTGCTCAACACCCAGCTAGCAGGTCCCTGCAGCTGCACGTGGCTTTAAATCTTCAGGGAAAATTGAGCATAAATACTTTTAGGATAAAAATGAAAGTTGCCTTCAATATAAGTTTGCAGAAAGCAGTTTTCTCTGTATTAATAATTTTAGTCTTGTGAAGCCCCCAAACCAGAAAAAGAAAAAAAAACACAACAAAACAACCAAAAAGCTTTCTTGCTTACCTGGATGCAACAGCCCATCCTGGCAAGCCAAATCTTTCATAGTCTCCTCCATAAATATCTCGAACCAGCTTGTCCGCGTGTGTGCTGTCTCCTTTGGATGCCATTTCTAGAGCTTCTTCAAAACTTTCGCAGCCCGTCAACAAGCTGCACAGACCAAGAAAGGTCCCTCCACCTAGACTAAGAATGAAAACTAATGGTTCTTAAAGATCATCACAAATTCTTATGTCTAACAAAATAAACTCCAACTTAGGATTGCAAACTCTTGTCCCCTTGCTTGCTCAAGGTTCACTGCACAAACAACTGTCAATCAATTTAACATTTATGTAAGTCACTTACAAGAAGCTAACTGCACAGTAAGAGCTAACAAGTAAGTTATAAACTCTCAAAATGTAAGCTGGAAGAGTTAGAGAAAGTCCCCAAATATTCAGAGCATGCCACTGACTCTGATCCTTGATCATCTGCTGGAAACCATGTGCAGACATATTTTTACTCTTATGGAGCAAGAGAAACATGGGTTCATGGGACACATTATCAAAACATAAGACAAAAACCTATAAAGCTCTCACTATGGAGCACTTCCAGCACTTACCAATTTCTAAGTAAGAAACTAGCTAAATCTCCTCAATAACACAACCATGGGAACGAGCTTCCATGAATGCAGCTGTAAATTAAAGATACTAGAGTGTGAGGGAAGGGATAGGTGGGGGAGTCAGGGCAGGAACCACTTTGAAAACAGATGGCATTGTTCTAGAAGATAATGACCCCAACTTAGATTTTTAAGTTACCTTGTTCCAGTTACTCTTTTATAATTGTCTTTGGAATGGACTGATAAAATACTGACTCCAGAACCAATGTTAACCACCAGCAATGGGTAGGGATCATCCAGGTTAAAAGGCATCTTTTGGCATCTCTCAGGATCTGAGGCATTTTCAAAATAATAGCACTCTGCCTGGCCGTTGAAGCTGACAGAGTCTATGTACAACAAGCCTTTCACAAGGCAGTCAAGCTCATCCAGTTTGTGCAGCTGGAGGTTTCCAATCTGTGTTAAAAAGATAAAAAGAGACAGTGTCAGCATGTTCTAACATTGCTTAAATGTGTTACAAATTTATGAGTCTATTTGTACTGCCTAATATTAAGAAGCTACCTCAAGCGACTAACTTGGGAATTTCAATCCCACTACAAAGCCAACGAAGAATCTGCAGGTAAATTCTGAATACATCCATTAGTAAATTAATCTGACTATAAATCTAGACCTCAGACTTGAATAATGAGCAGACAGGCAGTATAAATACCTGCTTTGGTTAAGCCCAAAGATAACTTCTGAGATACTCAGACATTAATCCTTTGAAAAAAAAGGCAAGATTTTTCACGAATCTAAACAAGCAAACAAACAAGATTACCAAATAACCAAAAGGTCCTATTTAGAGTCCTCCTGGTAAAACTCATACATCTGTGTGTTTTCCTGGGGTTTGTGGGTGTCCTCCCCATCTCAGAAGTCGGTCATTTCTAAGGTGTCAGCAGATAAAAATCTTAATGGTATCATACTAACTATCCTTGCCACTTTATTAACACTCCAAGGATAAGAAAACCACAGGTCAGAAATTCTGTGAGATTTTAGGCTTGTTACAGTTCTTCCTCAATTTTGCACATGGCATTTAAGCTGCTGTGTTCTCAAAGCAGAAAGACAATTTAACAGGTGCTGTGGATTCTGGGAAGGCTGTAATTTCACACTATACTTAATCCAATTTAACTCCAGGCTTTCACAATAAAAGTGATTACATCCTCTCTCTTAACCACAGCAGGGAGTTCCAACAGTTAGACATCCAATCAGACAGCTAACCCAAGAAAACACACCCACAAACTCGCTCTCTGAGTCGGGTGAGTGCATAGTTAGAAAACAGCCTGCATCAGCCGATGAAGTTGCACAATCAGAGTGGGCTGCACGCTGCTGACTGCTGCCACCAGTACCAGATCACAGCACTGCCAGTCCCCTCTTCCTCCCACAGGTCCCTTCTGCTTTCCTTGCCATGGCACAACGGTGGAGCTTCACTGTACAGATCAGGGAATTGCTCCAACAGAAAATATTTCTGTGATGTTTTAGATAATGAATTAGTTCTGCTGTAGAAACTGAGAGCCTACCCCACGAACAGTTGCACCAGCTCATCACAAGACTGGCACAGGAGTGGAAATACAAGCAGATTTTTGAAACCAATCATTTTGCACTGCTAAAAGTCTTTCTGTCTCTCGAAGCACAAGAGGTCTGCACACTGGATACCATGGTTAAGATTGTCGCTCAATAACAACTATCTTCAGCTGGAAACAGCATCTAAACAATTGATCAATTTTGATCATCAAGGGAAGAATCAGAAAATCACAGGAAGATCCAAAACCGCTCAGCAGTTGAAAAAAACCTGCCTCCAAGATACATGTTTTGTCACAGATCTCTAAACAATGCACTGGACTAAATTAGTGAGGATAACCCCACTCACAAACACTGCAAACCTATCATCAAAGGCAGCTTAGGAAAGGAAATCCAAAGTGACTCAAGCACCTTGGCAGTTGAAACACATTTCCCATCAGAGAAAATAGAGATTAGAAGGTGGTTAACTTCCACAAAGGTGTCCTGCATTACACTGCATGAACAGAAGTTTCTAAGTAGCTGTTAGCATTAGATCTTCATGCTTATCATGATGATGTAGAAGGTGGTTTTTCTAGACTGGCATAGTTAAGACTGAAAAACGAGTAATTAATATCTTTGAGCATTCCACAGTTTTTGAGAACACTGCTTATTTTAACTCCTCATAAGCAATGGTTTTAGCATCAGCTGCAATACAAGGGAAGAGGGAAGACAGGCTACCTACTGTGCGAAAGTCTTCTTCAAACTTGTAAGCGCCACCGCCAGTGGCACAGAGCACCGTATGTAGTGTGGAGAAGTTTTTATTTCTTCCCATTTGGATAAAAGTAGGCAAATCATGAGTCGGGAATCGGATAAAGTGCAAGTTTCCTCTTCGAGCAAAAATTGTTAAGTCCTTCAGCTCCAGGTGGACGTCTCGAATGCCAGTGGATCCATAAGCTACGTTGGAAGTCAGGTACTTGCGGATGCTCTTCAAGCTTTCAACCTCCTCCTGCTCCTCCTCCGCGGTGATATCAATAGGTTCAAAATAGGCAAGTTTCACCAAAGTTCCCCCGATGTCCATGCCAAACCACGGAAAAGCTGTGAAGATACAGGAATGGCTCCATAAGCTTTGTTGAAGAGCAAAAGTACCAACGCTGTGTTTTTCAACAAAAAAGACATTAAGGAAAACCCCGTAAATTAGCACTCATTTGCTTCACAGTATCTTAAGGAGCCCTCTGGCCACAGGTAAAAACAGCAACTCTATTTACACATTTAAGTGCTGTCACATCTGCCCAGAAAGCCCAAATGAAAACTCCCAAACCACACTTTCATACCAAGTCATAAACTATATATATTTTTTTAATTTAAAACAAAGGATTAAAATAACCTTCACTTCTAAAATAGTTCTGACATACTTTAGCACAAAGACTGCAATGCACACTCATGAAAAAGCAGGTTACACGTTACAGCTGATGACAGCAACAGGACAGGTATTCCTGCTCAACAGTTATCTTTTGCTCACGTTTTATTTGAAAGGGAAGCATTCATTTATTTGCATGTATTTTAGAAACTGACACAGTTAAGATGCCAAATTTATGGAGCTGGAGATGATTCTGTAGCCTTTTAAGTTAAAGGGCTAACAAAAAGTACTATTAAGAAGCACATGCAAGACAGAAAACTACTATCACTGTTCTGAGGTTCCATTTTGCTTTTATTTTTTTTCCTACCTTGGATAGGAAGGAGGAATTTCTGTATTATGAAACAACTTTTACTTGTATACCAGGTAAAAAAGAGTTACACTGCACATACATACATAAGGAATTAAAATTCCTTACATTGCACTGTAAGGACTTTTATTCTGTAGTTCAAATGGGAATGTATTTAATGCTGAAAAATGAGATCATGCTCTACAGCATCAGTTTTCTGGGTTAATCAAGTGATCTTAGCAATTTAAGGATTTTAAGCCTAAAGAAATAGGTCAGTTTTCACCTCTGTGACAAACCCCAGGAAGTTTCACATATAGTTGAGTTTTTCTGTTGAAAACTGGTCAAGATTTTGCTGGTAAGTACATTGCTCGAGTTTAATTTGCAATGTGGAAGAGTTCTTATACCAGTAACCCAGAAGACAGGATACAAGGATTCTTGTGTCTCTAAGTCACTCTTGATTGGTTTATATAACAGGTCTAGCCAGGAAAAGGAAAGGCACTTTGTTTTCCAAGCACAGAAGGGGATACACACACACATAGGTATGTACAGCAAGTGCACAATCAGTTGAACCATAGCTGTCATTCTGGGATTGGAAGGATACAAGATTTATTCGTGCTTGAACTACCTTTAAAAATTAAAAATACACTGCTTCTACAGAATTAAAATGTAATTGCACGTGGACACAACATGGAAACCTCACAAACTCTCCTACGATTGCTGCAGCCTTCAAATTAGTTTGCTTTGGGTGGATCTTGGCTCAGGATCCAGCCTATCTGGATGGAGGAGGAATGAAAACACAAACCCATGTGAAAATACCAGTTCCTCTTCCAAATACTGTAAGAGGTATTTCATTTGCAAGTGTCCTGGTTTGAGTTAGAACAGAATTTATTCTGTTGAGTGATTTTAGTTTTCAGCTCAGTCGCTTGTAACTGCACTTTCTGAAGTGAGGAGAGCATTTTCAGAGTCTATCTGCTTCTATCAGTGATAAGGCTTGATGTTTATGGCCAATACCAAGGACTGGTGGGCAGAAAGGCTCTTGCTCGTACTTGCTCCTATGGAGACCAAGGTCACGGCTACATCTTGTGCACCACAATGGGTGGGCCATAAGAANGGGTGTGCAATAAGAGGTCGCAGCTGCAGGGAGGAGCAGCCAGGACTGGTGACCCTAAACTGACCAAGGCTGGATTCCGTTCCATGAACACTGCATTCAGTACAAAGCTGGGGGACCATGAGGGTCAAGCTGCTTCTTCAACAGCTGGCATCCAAGGAAGACTCTGCCTTCCATCACAATCCATGTGTTCCTGAATCCAGCTCCTGAATCCAGCTCCTGTCTGCTGCCCAGTCCAGTCTGGGACCTCTTCAGTGCCTGCTCCACAGCATCAGTGGTGACAGTGATGTAACTGCCATCAGGGGGGCTAGCCTGGATAATGGGTTTGTAGAGATTTGTGTATATTTCATATTATTGTTATTATTTCCAGTAAAGTTGTTTTAGTTTTCTTTTTCCAATTCATAAGTCTCTCTCCATTTTTCCCTTTCTCTTCCCCTTTGGGAAGGGATTGGGGTTAACAGAGTCCATCATTCATCCAGTGGCTGTCCCAGCCCCAGCCCTTGACAGCAGGGTTAAAACAAAGCCACAGGGAGATTCAGGATGGAGGAGTACTCAGAAAACATACTCTGGAGATCACACTTGAGCTTCCTACAATGCTTCCCTTTCAGCAGGCAGGCAGACTAACAGTGGCAATGGCTGAAGATGACTCATCTACTTTAAGTCATGTCATACATAACAGGAACCTGTGCATTACTTTACACCACCACCAGCACTCTGCTTAAGGTGATTTTGCTACTTTTTTGAGACCTGTTCAAAGTGTGAGAGCTCTCACTGTTACATATGGTATCTGCAGCATATATACCAGTATCTGTAGCTCTTAACAGTCTCTCAACTCCATGAAAAAATTCATTTTGAGGCAGCATTGTACTTGAAAGCTGTTTTGGCACAAGTCAAAAACAGCAGTGCACACCTTGGGCTGAGAATGTGTCAATGATTCTATAAAAAGCATTTTTATACTTTCATCTGCAGGTCATGGTTCTAGGAGTGATAAGAGCAGATAAGAGTGATAAGAGCAAAATGACAGCAGCATAATCATTTGAAAAAAAACCCAAACAACAAAACCATCCCCAGATATCAGCTTGATGCTTAGATCAGCCATCGTGAAAAAAACACGAGCCCAATATGAGTTGCACAACCTCTGCTCCCAGCCTATGGCTCTGCAGATAACAGGTGTGAGAATGTGCACAAATGTAACCATCATTCTGCAGCTTCTGTTCATGAGGAGAGGCATCACACCTGCACTGAAACTGGGCTTTTTCTGCAGTTCTGTGGAGATTGGGTCATTATTTTTTCTCCGCTCCCCCCCTTTCTAGCTGTTCTTATTCCTAGGAAGACTCTACAAAAAGTGATGCAGAGCTCAGAAGTATTCCTTGCTGAGAATTTAACTGCTATTCACAGAAGAAACCCAGTGCCTTGTCTTTTCAAACTTCAGC
>VWZY01004844.1:251672-265659 GCA_013399075.1 Chloroceryle aenea | reverse complement strand
GGGTGGGTTTGATACTGGTTTTGTATAGATTTGTACATTATTATTAATCATCATTCAAGCTGTTCTAGTTTCCTTCTCTAATCACTAAGTCTCTCTTCCTTATTCCTTTTCTCTTCCCCTTTGGGGAGGGAGGGGGGTTAACAGAGAGCATCTGTTAGGTCTAAGGGGCCGCCCTGACCCTAAACCACGAGAAGCATAATTAGCAATATGGGTGCGTTACAGAGGGGCAGGGGTGAGGGAAGGCTGAGGATGCGGTGGAAGCCTGGCTTTATTCTCTGCTAAGGCTGGAAAGCAGTGAGCAGAAGAGGCCTGTTGCATCTGGGTCATGAACAAGATAGCTCTAGAGGTGTGGCAGGAGATCTGGACTATATGTGTGTCAGGATCCTCAGCCAGACCTCCTCTGGCCCCAGTTCCTAATATTCCTTCATTTATTCTATCATTAGTTAATGAGTGCACTTTTGCTGCAGGCCTTTTGTAAACAGGTTTTAGAAAGGAAAAAGCAGCAAATAAAGTATTTCATGGAAGGAAATGCCCACGCTCAAAAACTACATGGCTTAATTCATCTAAGTGTGCCAGACTTCTACAACATTAGGCTGTGATCCCATAAAAATATGTCACCGTTGCTCATACAACGTTTAATTACAACCAATTCCAAGAGCAATGTGTGTAGTTCCCCCACCATTTTCCATGAGCTACCAGACTCAACACCGTAAACACACCTAGAAATAATCTGCATCACAAGGTGTGTTACAATCTTCCATAACCCAACAATTTATTTAAACTTACATCACAAGGAGAATCTATTAATAAAGTACATCAGTTCACATCAGTCTGCATTGCCATATTTTAAGGGTAAGCATCTTTCTTCACTTTATATTAAAACTTTATAGAGGTAAAAACTACTGCATTGTACCCGCAGTTCTTGAAATATATTGTAAAATTCGGCAGGTTACAGAGGAACTTTCAGAGCTAATTACACTTCAGTTAACCTCACATTTTTGGCACAGCTGAATGCTTTTGATTTTCTTTCTTAACATAAAATAGTTCTCTAGCAAGTCAGAGAATCATTGACATAAAGCATCACTATCCAATGGCAAGTGCTGCCTAAAAGCGTACAAAAATTTGCATCATTTGGTTACAAAAGAGATACTCTTAGTTCTGTATCCCAACACTTAACATCGAAGTGCCACGACTGAAAAGGGCCAGGGCCAGAGCCAGCCTTGCCGAGTTGTTGCTGGTGACTTTGCTGCAAGGCTTTGCTTCCGTAAATCCCAGAGCAATGTGTTAACAAGGTGTCGATGGCTTTAGCCTTGCCAGTCAAGGTCATTCCTTTTAAGGCACCCTCCAGCAGGTGTGAGGCCATGAGCAAATGTCACTGTCTTTCTCCTACGTGCTGCTGCTCAAGCGACCCAGTGAACCCAGCTCTGGGTGGTGTTTGGGAGCCCTTGGCAGGTCAGTGGCTACCAACTGTGCAGCAGAGTGCACAGAGGCACTCTCGGCTTGGGTTCCTTCTGCCTGGCACCACAGCAGCTGCTTGTTCAGAAATTCAAGTGTTTTAAGCAGGAATGAAACACTGGTAGTAGCAGTGTGCTGGGAACAGGTCTGCACCAGGGTCTGCAGTTGCTTGCATGGATTTTAAAAACCTGTAGGTTGTGGGTTTGGGTGATTTTTTTAGTACACCACAAATTCCAGCTGCTATGAGCTTCCAATGTTATATTTAAAATGAAAAGCAGTCCGTAGTACTTGCAACCAGGGTTAATTTTTTGCTGGCTTTTGAGCTGTACTGTTTCAGAGTCTGGCATGTTACCTAGTGATTGTTCTGTGTTTCACTGACTGCAGGCTCCACGTACTGGTATTTATTTTGTGGGACAGCTGTTACACTGGTTACGTCCCTTCTGATCAAGGTGCTGGGGTAATGACAAAGAAATATGAATGAACTGCTGCCATTCGGGAGAGGCTGGCATGGAGTCACCCGTTGGTGACTTTAATGGGAAATAAACATTTATCCTTGTCATGGCAGGGTGCATTCTGTGCATCCTTCCAAAGCCCCACTCAAACAAAAGCCTCTTCTTCTTGATACAGCTTTCCTACTCATCCTTTGCTGAAGTCTCTAATCTGAAATTTCTTTGGTGAGACCAGGGAGCATTCCCAAAAGGAGCTTAAGGCTGCTGGGAATCATCTCTGACTCTACCGCTCTTAGAGAAAGCAAAATTGAAGCAAGGACTGTAATACTTGCTACAGTAGAGAAAGAAAGAAAGAAAGAAAGAAAGAAAGAAAGAAAGAAAGAAATAAATTACACTGATACTGGAAAAGCTGTTGATGGGGATGTTTGAAACTCACAGTAAGAGAAACTTCAAGGTACCCATGGTACTCTTTGCACGTACTTACTGACCCTGAAAGGTAGCCCTGCCAAAAACCTTCCAAAAGTCAAACTCACTCCCAGAGTCAGTTTTTGCCTCACATTCACAGTGAGAATTTATCCCTGCACTGATTTCCCTTTCCCATTCAGCATTTGCTCTGAACACAGCCAAAGTTGACGTGAGTCCTCTGGGAGAAGCGGGTGCAGGATACGAAGCAGTGCAGATGGCAAAGCTTTGGCTGAATTGGTCGATCTGCACCAGCTGCGAGAGCAGGACGGGATGGAGCTGTGACACCTCTCCTTGTGCAGAGAAGAGAGCGCTGCTAAGGTGGACTCGTGTCGGCTCAACACCTTCACATGCATATAGTGCAACTTCTGCTCATTTAAAAAGCTGTGGAGAAGTAGCCAGCTGCTCAGTAACAAGAGTGTGGAAGAACAGGCAGCTCCAGCCCAGCTGACGCCCGTGGCGCAAGTGACAGCGGGAGTCAAAGCCAGGACGTTGCAGGCACTTTCTGGCACCTGCAATATTTTCATGCTCTTTACAAGCTTTGCAAGTTAAAGTGTCAAGGCGTGACAAACTAGGTAGCAGTGCATTCCTTATATTTCATATCCAAAAAAGGGCTCAAGGCTGGGAGCAAGAAGGCACAAACCTGGGAAATAACATAGCTGAGGAGTTTACACAAAAGTACTATGTCATTTATTAGGCGTTACTGAGCATTTATTTCACATTTTGCCCCAAATTTCCCAAAGCAACATATATTTCCCCACTTCCTTTCCCTTCGTCCCCTTCTTTTGGATAAAGCTGCCTGTGCTCTATAGATACAGTTGCCGAAGAATATGATGTGAACACAGATAAATACAACATACACAGCAAAAAATGTATTATAGTATTACAATAGTCAAATAATGTAGTTAGCCTCAAGCTACAGCAGTGCCTACGTGCTACAGGGAACCAGTTCAAGACCAGCAAGCGGAGCCACTGTACAGAACAAACCAGCGTTGGCAGTGTTAGGCAGGGCAAGGGACCGAGGGGAGGCGTTCTCGGGGTGCCTGAGCAGGCAGGTGGCTGCCAGCCGTGGGGATCCGCTCTCAGGAGACCCACCCAGAGCCTTGGAGATGTCTTCAGCCCGTTTCAGTTCCGCGGCAGGTCCTTGGAACACCTTTACGTTTGTTCATTGTGCATACATACAGAGTCACCCCCACATTTCTCTGTTAGGCTATGTTTTCTTTATATAGATCTTTTTTTTTTTTAACTTTTAACTTTTGATTTTTTTTTCTTACAACTGTTAAAAAAGTTTCATGGTAAAAATAACTCACTATAGATACATATACCCAAAGTGGTGCGATACTTTATATAATAAAAGATGAAAATAGTCACTTTCCATAATAAAAATAAGTTCTATTTTTTGTTTATTTTACAATATACTTAATAATTCTTTTCTTCTTCTTCTTCTTCACTCTGAAAGTAAATAGGTCCCGTTTTGATAGCGCTTCTGAGTCGATTAAAGTGGCAAGAGACTGGAGAATGGCTTATAAGCATTTTGAGCAGCCGCATTCCACATGTCTCTCCAGTTCTTCCGTGAAGGTGGAGCCATCCACGCACTGGAAGAAGTATTTCCGCCTCTTGCTCCGGAGGGGAACGCAGCACTGCCCGTTGCCGCAGCCGCCGCGGCATTCCAGGCGGGGTACTTTGGAGGCAGTGGCACACGATGTGTAGCCCTGCTGCTTACGGACTACTTCTCGAATGATCTCTCCTTGGCAGAGGTTCTCTGGTGAAGGCAACGGAGATGTAAAGGAAAAGAAATAGAAACAACAGCGGTAACTATACGGCCAGATTTTCCCCAAACATCAGCAAACAGCCCTGTACTTGTAATGATAGTTAAAGCAAACAGATGGCATGAGAAGGGCCTTAATCTTCTCCTGCTTTGTACCTGCCATCAGAACAGAGCTCGTGTTACACAAATGTGTAATATCCGGCAGAAGGCAGAGGCCAGGCAGGCCTGCTGGCTTTGATCAGTGGTTCTGGAAGGCTTTTAATGAATGCTGAGTGTTGAATCCTACAACACTCCTGCAAAACGTGGATCATTTTTACTAGGTCTGCTTCTCAGGATCAAAGGTCAGCCCGCTCTGCATGACATTAGCAATCTGGGATACCTGAAAAAGTCTGTGCTCTTCTGCAGTCACTTTGCAGCAGCCAGATATATTTTGGTGAGGCTGCCTACGTGTATAATTTGGAAAGCCTGTGGTTCGTTCACAGGAAAGGCACAACCTAAATAAAATTAATACAAGCCAGCTTCTTCCTTCTGTACGGGAACATAAAAAAGGCAGAAGGGGTGAAGTTTCCAAGGAGTCTTTTCAGGTCAGGGCAGAAGAGTAGGCCCCTTGCCCTAGTGGGAAAGTCCAGCATGGTCTGTGGAATTCCCCAGGAAACCTGCCCAGCTGCATCTGCGGGAGCCAGCTGAGGATCTTCGCCACCTCTCCAGATGAACAGGACCTCCTGCCTTCTGGCTCCTGCTCCTGCCATCTCCAAGAGCCCTTCGTATGCAGGGCAAGACCTTTCCCAGCACTGCAATTAACTGATCACCGCTCTCCAAGGGTAAAACTCACAACAACCTCCCCTTTAAAACTTTCCAACAGAATTCTCAGAACAGCAGACCTTAAAGATTCAGGAGACAATAAAACTCTTTGCTACAGATGTTCCTCTTTCCATGTGTTGGACAGCAGCTAGCTAGCTGTTATGTGGCTCTTTTCCCCTCCGTTTACTGCTCTGCAGAGCCTGACTTGCCTTTATCCTTTACTATTTGCCACTTACCCCCTGATACGAGTCACACGGAAAAGAGGTAAAAGCAAAGGTGTAAACCCGAGACACAGCAGAGCAGCGTGGCAGGCCCTGTGGCCAAGCATACCTCTGTCACAGTGCTCCCCACTATAGCTGGGATCACATTCGCAGTAGGGCTCCCCGTGCTCAGAGATCTTGCACTGCCCATGGTTGCATTTCAGGATCCTGCAGGGATTTGAGGAATTGTTCTTCTTGTCACAGTACGTGCCTGTGTAGCCCTCCGTGCACTTACAGGTGTACGCAACATTGGCTGCCACACACTTACCATGCAGACACCTGGAGAAAGAGAAGCATTTAGAACTGGCCTGTGCTAGACATGAAAGTTCCTTTTCCCAGGGATGTTTGGTTTTGGCATTTCTGCCCATTTAATTCCAAGATACTAATCCAAAACCAGCAGTTCGGTGTCAAACGCTCTGAAGAAACTGTGAGTTTTCAGTCAATACTGGATAATGTTCAGAGAATACATTTAGAATTTGTGATCCTGAGTGATCTGCTTGAAAAACGGGAGGCCCTGGACCAACACTTGGCATCCACACAAGGCAGCTCGCATTTACAGCATCAGCATGTGAAACTAAGTGCCAACAGTCAAGCTGCATGCCCAGCCTTCCTGAGCAGAATTACTCTACAAATTATATCAGGTGATGAGAACCAGCCTGATAAACAAAGGTGCTTGTGGAAAAGCTATGCACAGACTTACTGACAGGCAGTTGTAGCTGAAGTGTTCCCTGGCTCATGTGGCTTGCAGTGGGCTTTGGTATATCTGAGGAACACCACGGGGAGGGGTGTTGATTCTTTGCGGGTTCTCTGACACCATTCCCACTGTTGGGACAGGGACAGACTTGAAGTGGACTGAGGACAGGGAAGAAAGTGACACTGTCCAGCTGCAGAAAACTGCTCAGGGCCCATAAACCTTTGCTATATCATGGCCTACTTGACATACACACATCTTTCTCTTACTTTTATTTTCTTTCTGCTACTTTAAACTTGCTCCCTGCTTATGTTGAAACCTTGTACATTTTGGTTTTAAGCTTTGAACTATGAAGCACAAACAATAAGAGGGTTTTCAGTCAGGTCAAGACATGCAAAATACTGTAATAAAGGGAGTCACAGTCTATATAAAGGAGCATTTTCTGCCCCACCAACCACCAAAGGTGTGCTTGAATAGTAATGCCTGTTATCATCAACTACCTGTTCCTTACAGTCACATTTCCTCCCTGGGATTAATCTGTGAGTGCTGCAGCAGACACCCGCCAGCACCATCCTCCTCTGCACACAAAGGGCTGGGCTTTGAGGAGACAACTCCAAAAGGTATGCGAGCATTAAAAATACAAACAGCTACTTTCCTTAGCCAAGGAGCTACGTTCGAGATCGCATCACCCTCCTCCGATTACAAGAGAAACAATCCCTCATCACATAAACATCTGGAACTCTCTTACTTTTCTCTAACCACAACAGCCTCAGGTTGATGTTGGAAATTCAAGGAAACATTTGGATCTCCGAGCGTTTCTTCACACCTTCGGTCTGTAAACTGTCGTGTGCTTCTCAACACCTTCCAGGGTTCAGTACTTTGCAGAATTAGACCCGGAAGCAAGTTTAAAATGGTACCTCTGCCAACGTAAATTTCTGCCCTTAAGAGAGTGATTATTTGCTGTGTCAATTTACCTGTCAGAGGATGTGCTTGTGAAAAGCCCCTTCCACAGGCACTGCAAACAAAGCGGCTTCTAAACCAGAAGTGCTTCCATCTGCTTATGAAACAACACCAAACTATGCAGACTCTGCTCTTTGTTGGGCTGTTTCCTTTGGTACTTGCCATCAGTAAGTTATTCACCCCATGTTGCTGATGAAGATGTGGATATTGAGCCTTTGAACCGTTGAGTGCTTTACGCTCACGCTCCCTTTGTGCGCAGCTCCACGCTACCCTTAAACTTGCACTTGAAATGGGCGTTTCAGAGTGTGATATTCAAGTCAGCTCATTGGGAGATTTAAAACTGAGCATAACGGTCTTGAGGGAGTCAGTCTAAAGACTGGGTCCAAAGCTGCTCTGAGAATATCCCTAAAACACGTGTCCCCTGCTCCCAGGTAGCTCTGCTCTGGATAAGTGCAGGCGCTCACCCTCAGAGGTAAAGCCATGCCCATTAACAGGAGGGTTTGTATTTTAACGGGTAGAGGCACAGCTGAAAGCATGACCTGCAGCATTAGCACCTTGGCTCCTGCAGGACAAAGAGCTCACTTGAGAGCGAGCGACATCGGAACATGGAGTGGGAGGTGGGAGTTGCCATGGATGCTGACTCACAACTGTCAGTAATTTCATGTGGGAACCCATCACCTCCAAAAATAGTCAGATGTGGTTTTACAAGATGAAATGTGAAATATGCATTAGCTGTAAAGCTTCCACCCTCCCGTCAGCATTCATTCAAGCTTACTTGTGGTTAAGACATGGGTCTCCAATTTCCTGGTCACACAGCGGGCCGGTCCAGCCTGGGTGACATTCACAAATCACACTCGTTTTCTCTAGGGACCGGCAAATACCGTGCTTGCAGATGTTACAGGATTTGCAGCCAGGAAGGACTCCTAGTGACTGCTGTGGTAAATCCTTGAAATCCTGCAGCTCATTGTTGATGCGGACGTCGTGAATACATCCATGAAAACCATTTGGTGTCTTATCTGCACCCTGGCGCAGTGAAGATAACCCCGTAGAAGTCGGGATCCCTTCAGATAAAAACAAATAGTGGAAGCTTTACTCACAGTTACAATGATAATACATAAATCAGAATTGCTAAGGTTTCTTTTGTCACAGCCCCTTATAATCTTTAAGGAATTAATTCACATAGGATCTTTGCAAGGTAGCACAGTCTCATTGTCCTCATTCTGAAAATGGAAAGAACTGAAAATAAAATCACTTTCCCAAGCTAACGTTAGAAGTATATGAAAAAAAATAGCAACCATTTTTTTTTTGGCCGATGGCCATTTGTTCTTGTCCTTAGATAATGCACCTTCTGTCTACAGGTTAATAGCAATTACCCTTCTGAAAGATTGAAGGATGTCTTTGCACTTGCCAGCAGGTAGCTACCACCTCTGGGATGCAGCGATGCAGCTGGATGTTACCGGCTCACAGCTTTAAGACAGGGAGTGGTAAGAGTGCACACCATCGGAACCGGTGCAGGAGAGCTCTAGAGACAGGGGACAGCACTCCAGGAGGACACACGTCCTTGTGGCCAGTACCCTCCGTCTTGGTCAAGTGCTCAGAGGAGTTCACAGGCTTAGGTGGCCAGCAGAGTCTGTTGGATGCTGTGTTACGCCCTCCCCACTGACATCTGCCTGGGCCTGTGTTAGGAGGGCGGTTGCTAGACCAGGTGATGTAGGTGGAAAGATAGAAATTGTGGGCACAGAAAGGCTCCAGTCTGTCTTAAAGCTTAGTGTAGGTTAGAAACAATTGCTCAGGGGAAAAGTAATCAATGACTTTGACCAATCCGCACTGGAAGGGCAGCTGGTGTCCATGGGAACACGGTGGGAGGTGGCACATGCAGAACAGTGAGGGTTTGGAAAGAAGCAAGGAGAATTTTAATAGACAATGAAAAAAGTCTGTTCTGAGACTCCGCTAAGCCCACGGCTTCTGGTTCCCAACAGTCCCTCATTTCAGGTATCAGGTTTGTCCTGTGAATGCATTTTTGTAGGCAACTTTTGAGAATTAGTCTTGACCCGCAGTGCACACCCATTAACAAAACTTTTCCACGTGATTGCTTCCCAAGTTTCCTGTGTATAAATTGCTGTTGGTATCTTTTATGCCGTGCTAGAGGGAGAAATTGCGATGGCCTCACCAGCAGATTCTCTTTGATGCATAATGTTCTTTAATAGCCTGTGACATTCTTAATAGGAGCCAATTATAGAAGTTCAGCTCAGTACAAAGGAAGATTGGCCTGTTTTGTGATTTACAAGGGCAATATTCGTGGTTCTTTTGGAAAAGTGTTATTCAAGGGAATTATTTACAAAAGGCTTGACCAGCACCAAGTTAAATTGGTACGAGTTTCTACTATTGGCTTCAATGATTTCATTAGAGAAAGGCCAAAGACTTTCTGAGTCCATTATTGTTCTGCTGACTTTTGTATTTGGAATAGGCTGACTAAAAATTCAAGAACTCTGTGTCACTGAAAGGGAGAGATTTCGACATTCAGCCCAGAACAGAGCTGGAGGGAGTTCTGGCAAAAACAAATCAATTGAGCAGAGCACAGCCTTCACTCTGTCTCATATCCAGACACCTAATCAGTGGGATACTCGTTATTCCGGGAATCTGTTCCCCAAGCCACTTGGCCCCTCCTTCCCCCCGAAATCAGTACCGAATGTGAAAAAACTTCTTAACTGAAGTTTGGTCAGTTCTAATGTCTTTCTAATACTGAAGATCCGGCTTCGTTTTCCAATGAGAAAACTATTAGCCAAGAAGTTCTTAGTCAGCCTGTGTGTAAATATGCTTTAGAGGTTTTAATCTTCTTTTCCAAAAAAATTTTTAGACGTGTATAAAATGTTGAGCAGAAATACCACTCATTTATGGTGTATTTACAAGTACTGACTGTTGATTTGCTTTCTTGCCGTGACTGTTTGCAATACTACCATTGTTTTCTTCCACTACAGCATCTTGGTGCCAGCCAGTTCTGAAAGCTTTAGGGATGCCAAAGTGATCGTTCTGGCCGTGGCTGAATAACAGAGAACCTGCCCGTGCTGCGCCCAGGCCAACTCCTGGCTCTGGCAAGCGAGCTTGGGCTGGCCCCACCGTGGGGTGCTGGGGGGCTACAGAGCAGAACTGCAGCAGTGTTGTTTCCAGGCTCTCTGCTCAGGGAAGCAACCCCTGGCAAAAGGGAAAGGCAAACTGCTAGTCTGCTAGTCCCCTCCACCCCTGAACTCGCCCTCGAGAGTCCTTCCCCTGGGATGGAAGATGACTTGCTTCTGAGGAGACCTGTTAAAATCACAAAGTCCAGAGCAACTCACTCTACCTCCAATGTAGAGGGGGGTGTTGAGGCTGGCAGACGACTGTTTCTGGAGTTTTCCTAGACTCTTGGGAGTCCCCTTGTCCACCACCAGGTTCAGAGTTTGGTTCAGCATCACAAGTTCCACACTGTGAAACTGCCCGTCATTTACTGTTTCCACACTAAAAGTGAAAGAAAAAAAAGATAATGTTAACAATGAACTGCTTCTGTGACAGCCTGGGTGCCAGTATGACACCTTGCAAGGCACAGCTCCTATTCCATGCTCCTTTGCACTGTACACTGTGTTCTCAACATTTCCTCCAGTCTGAGTACAAGTTTAAACACTGCTGATGTCAGTGCAGGCAGTACCCACAGTGACAGAACCCTGGAGAGGATGCTCACCAGGACAGCAGCTACTGCCGTTGTGTTTCCCAGGGCAGGAATGCTAGGGTGTAGCTATACAACATAGTGGCTTTGGTGACAAAACGACTTAAAATCCCCCGTGGTGTGCTCTCATGCACAGCTTGCTGCCCCTCTGTCCCACTGCTTGGTGGCCGTGGTGCAGGCTGGGCCGCTGAAAGACATACAGTTCAGTCCAACCTGAACACAAGGAGATCCGTCAAACTGCCACTCCTCTTTCAGACACATTTAGGGGTAGGCCGAAGCTTGAGCATAAGACAGCAGGAATTTTTTGGTGGGGACAGGGAACAGGCAGCCGTCTGAGCAGACAAGACATTAAAGACATCGTGTATTTATTGCTCAGGTGTTTTCAACACTGATTTTTCAAATGCATGAAGCCTGCAGCAAGTCAGATAAGAGCTCTTTGCTAGTCTGCACCACACAAAATCTTCACCTCCATCTTCAGTTCAGTCTCCCAGAAACTAAACCGTGCAGTGATACAATTCAATTCTCATCACACTACCATTTTAATTTTCAGGACAGCTTCAGCTCTCAAGCCTTTTATGCTGTATGTTGAAGTCCTCTAAACCAACCTGATAGCTTCATGCACTTTTAAAAGCAGGGAGGAGCAAGGGTGTGGGATTACCTGCTCTTGAGCAAAGAGGGTTTCAAATTAGGCTGGTAGTTACAGACATGATGGGGCTTTTCCAGTGATGTCGATGTAATGAAATGGTACATCCTCTGTTCCACACGCATACAAACAGCGGTGCGTAACGAGGGTCTAATACCAAAATTAGACTGTAGCTTCTGAAAGCTGCCCACATGCAGAGTGCTGCCAATACATCTTAAGCCTGGCCTGCGAGCACTCGTTTCCAAATTCCTCCTGGCAGTCTCATCAGGTGGTTCTGTTTTGTACAGCTGAAGACAGAAAACACCAATTGTGGGGTCTAGGCATCCTGCGATACTGCTTCGCCAACGGCCTGGATTTGGGATTGCTGCACAAGTGGCAAGTGCCTTGTCAGAATGTATAAGGTTAGTTTTAAGAACGAGTTCTGCTCATTCAGATGGCCCGCAAGCTCAGCATCCTCTCTCAGTAAGTTACAGAGTCACGGGTCAGATTCCTTTCAGGTGTTCTGCGAAGCTGCAGCGCAGATGTCTCAGCTATGTACCCAGGTTTTCCTTACTGTCAGCGGAGAGGAACAGGCACACTTAAGGAGTGACTCATCTCTAAGGATGAATCACCTTTTAGACGTGGCCACCTCCTGACCAAGATGACTTGCTGCCCATCTTCAGCGCCAAGTCCTGCATAACTGATGGGCAAGAGCGTTTTAGAGTGGAAACAGGACCTCAACATTAAAACCAAATTACATGACTTGGAAATGACCAGAATTCAGTTGTTCCTGGAAGAAGTTTCATTTTTATAATGCTTTACAGTGGACCTGACAGAACCAATTATACATGAGCAATGTCAGGCAGAAAGTCAGCACTGCAGGCATTGCTGAGGATGTGCTTGTTGAAGAAGAGCCCACTGCTGTTTCAGAATGGAGCCAACGTGCCTCTGCAGCACTGCTGTCTCCGCAGGCGTTTGGGATGAATCACAAACACACATGCCTTGCAAGGTTTACATAAGATTACGCAGGTTATAAGATGACAGTGGTTTAGAAGCACCCTTACTGCGTGGCTTTACATAAACATGAGGTAAGTTCTGCCACAGAACAGCTCCCAGAAAAGCTCTGCTGCCTGAACTTTGAGGGGAAAAGCAGCTGGGCTGCGGTTGCTGCCCATCCTCGGGCTGGCGGGAGAGCCCTGGGGAGCCAGGTTTCAAGAACCTGCAGCCAATGGTACTGTCCAAAGTGGTTTTAAGATAAAAAATAAAGGCTCGACAGTGTAGAAAAATCCAGATCCAGCTGCTCTGGGAGACAGTCTGGCTCAAAATACGGTTCCATCAGGGCCGCTGCAAGGGCAGTGAGTTGTGTGGGCGCGATAAGAGGCCGAGGACCTACGCCAAACACGCTGCCAAAGGTGCTGTAGCCTCAGAGAAGCAAGTCTGTCATCGCTGTACCCCAGTCCGCTGTGCTGGGGCCCACACCTCCAGCAGAATACTTTATGGATTGACAATGCAATTAAGTTTGAAAACAGCTGGTCCCAACTTTCTGTTTAGAAATTCTTGAATTCTGCTAAGTATCTGCCAGGTTACAAGAAACAGCTGTGCTACGGCAACGCGCCGAGTGGGTGATCCCCGTGCGCTCCCTGCATCTCTGACTGTTGTGGTGCAGTGCTTAAGTCACACGGGTAAAGCGCTCAGACTTCCAGCTGAAAGGTGCCGGATAAATGGAAACCCGGATTTGTAATTGTCAGTCCGTGCAGAAGTGCCAGTGACAGGAAGAAGTACAGCCCAAAGCTGTCAGCTCTGGGAGCTGGGCAGTGAGGAGGTGGGATAGATGGCTGGATGACAGGGAACCCTTCCCTGGTGGGATCAATATCTGAAGCTAAGGCACAAAATGGGGTGCTTATCTGAAGAAGGCCAAGCTATGACCATTTGTCAGAGGATGACACTATCATGTCTGGCAGGGCTGGCTCTTCCCTGGGCCAGGGTTGTGCAGGCATTAATCACCTACTCCTCCACAGTGTGTGCTTTTTGCAGATTATGCCCTGACTAGCAAACAAAAGTCTGTGTGTCCTGGCGATGGAAGAAGACACCCCACGTGGTGCTCATGCCTTTCAGCATACTCAGGGCTGCTATTTTTGCTGGAAAGGGAGGGAGAGGTCCCTGTCTGTAGGTACCTATGGATGAGTGTTACTCAGTTCTGACTCCTCCACTTTTTAACTTGGAATTAAGATAATCTGTGCACGGCCATGTAGAGCCATCACCCAACACTGCAGGTCTGTAAAGCAAATAAAGTCCAAACAAGCAAAGCACTCATTTGCTTTTTGAGAAGGCACAAACCTATGACAGAAGAGCTGAATGTGGACAGCCAGGATGGCAGAAACCCCAAGCCAGGAGATACTTGTGTTAAAGCACTTACTGCTGTTGCTGACAGAATGACGTCCAGATGCCTTTGGATTTTGAGAGAGATGGAGGCAACACTGGGGGAGAAACCAGCGGTGAGAGAAGTGCTACATGAACTCTCATGTGTAGCTGGGCCCTTAGGAGACTCAGCAATCGTCTGAGACAGCTGGAGACAGTGGCTTGGCTGGAGATGAAGGGAGGGAAGCCACAGACGCTGAGCAGCGCATCCCAGCGCGGCTCGCAGCACAAACTTGCTGTGCTCGGCTTTTTTTCTAGGGGCCTCTTCCTGACCCAGCTCTCTGAGCGAGTTTTATTAAGATCTTAATTGAATTCTTAGTGGGGATCAGGTGGTGTTAGGGAGCTCTTCTTCCCTCTGCCTCCGAGCTGCGCATGATGGTGTCTGAGTGGTGGACCTGCGCTGC
>VWZY01004844.1:225956-250017 GCA_013399075.1 Chloroceryle aenea | reverse complement strand
GCGGGCTGCGCCACAAGTCCCCTGGGTAGCTGCCACCCCTGCCCGCCCCGGCAAAGGGGACACACCTGCTGCTCCCCAACCTGCAGCTCCCCAACCTGCAGCATCCCTCACCTTTCTCTTCATTACACTCCCCTTTCCACAGCCCAGGTTGCACATCTTGCACAACCCTTTGTGCTGCTTTCATCAAGGTTACCCTTACCGAGCGCCGGCTGTGAAATCTGTTCAGATTTTGTTAAAACAAAGGCGGAAAATACTGGGCATGTGGGGAGATACCAGTTTCCAAAGCACCTAAGAAGGCCCTGGGCCTAGTGCCTTCTGTTCCCTGTGTGTCCAGGTGGGAAGCTTGGAGCTGCCCTCACAGGGAAGGTGCCTGTGGAAGAGGCACTACCAGTGCATATTGCAGGGAGCTGGCCTCGTCCGTCACAGCCATCCCAGCCAGAGGGGCCAACCGACCCATCGCACAGGGCACTGCACACAGGCCACGGACACGGCCTCTGCAGAGGGCTGAGACTCCAGAACACAGTGAAGGGAAAGGCATGTGTATCCAACATAACTCCCCAGGGCATATATAAAAGAGCCGATTTCCACTCTAATTTTTGATCTATTTCTCCTCTCTCCTCTATTTTCTTTCCCCTTTCCCCCAGCCCCAGGCACACACATGTTATAAACACCAACTCCCCTCACTCTAATAGCCAGGAGAGATTTAGAGCAGAGCCACTATAAATACACCAGTGAACAGAAATACATTAAAGGATTAAACCATTCAATTTGAACTTGTAAAACTTGGGCTTTGGGTCAGTTTTCGCCACTGACATGTAATACACCTTTACAGCAAAGAACAGCAGGGCAGAGAAGTCAAAAACAAGAATAGCTTTAAATATCAGCAAGCCATGTCACTGAGGAAATGTATTACCATCAATTATGCAAATGAGGGCATCAATTCATTAGCTACAGTCTCCAGATTTTCCTGACCTCTGTCTTAATGGGGACATGCCTCATTTGAAGCACGGGACAAAGCAAACACAAGGATGGTGACTGGGGAGTGAAGGCTATGAGGAACACTGAAGGTAGATAATCTTTACAAAGATTTGAAGCAGAAGGGAATTGGCAGAAGGATACGTCCAAAAGAGCTGAAGAAGAGCTGGGAAGAACGGGCACCAGAGAAGAAGAACCAAAACCAAGAACCCAAGGTAAGAGCTGCAGGGATCTGCATTTTGGGGGCTGTGAAACTCACACTGTGCCAGGCTGACTTCAGGTGATGGTTTGTCACCTTTCCAAGCTGCAATTTTTTCCTGCCCTTAGTTCCAGTTATAATCAGTCCTTGGCCTAAAATAGACTTAAACTTCTCCATGGCAACAAAGGCAAAATCATAATTGGAGTAGTGTTTGTGCTACCTCTACAATAACACATCACTTCAAGCACTGTCATCTTCAGATGTCAACCAGAACCCACATGTTGAGGAAAAAAAAGTATGAAAAATGCCAATGAAGCGCAAGATTGAGGAAATAAGAGGTGAAAGAGATATATTCAAGCACTCAAGTTCACATTCAGCTTGAAGTATACTCTCTTTTGTTATGCTGCTTTACATGACTCGAGCGTCAGGTCTCCTAGGCTGAGAGCACTCAACATGAAGATTTTTTTTTCCTTGATACCTCCATTTTCACTTTCTGGGTTTTATACCTTTTCTCCTACTTACAACTCTGCAGACCACCCAAATAAGCCATCTTTCTCTTCTTGGTGTTTACAGCCCTTAAACACTGGCAGCTGATTACCATATCTCCCTTAATGATCATTTGGCCAGGCTATGCATATCTAATTTCCAGTCATAATTCAATTCCTGCAGCACCCCTGCCAACAGTGAAAGTTATTGTATTACAGACCTTCGAAAGGAAAGGCAAGGACCTCTTTTATATCCCTGCAACATGTAATTAACACAACCCCGACCCTTTTCCCTAGTTTATTCATAAAAGGGTCGGCGTCACGGCCAGGGTAAACACTCCTTGTTTGCAGTGAATTCTCCCAGCATCCCTGACATGGGTGAGAGGTCTGACACCTCCCTCCAACCCCACCACTGCCAGCTGAAGCTGCGCTGGTCTCTGACCACATCACCAAGCCTCTGCAGAGCTGAACGCTTCACTCTGCTAACTGAGGATTTGTTAAATGCAAGCAGAATGGCGGTGAAAATAGCTTGAATGAACTCTTCGGGTCCAAGGCCTCTCCTGAATGACAGATCACAGCGTTTCTGCCTTCAGTCCCACTCCACCAGAAGGAGCTGCGTGTCACGGCACAGAACGTATCGTGGTGCGTGAGCTATTGCATCGTGGTGTCCTTACTGTAACATGCGTCACATCAAATAACAAACCCAGTAACTACAGAGTGTAAGAACAACCACGTATAGATCCTGCAGTGCTGCTGGGACTGGTTATATCTGTTATCCTCAAGAAAAATGACACTGCAAACAGCAGAGAGGAAGGCAGGCCCTGGCGGAGCAGCAGGGCTGGTGACAGTGCCGAGCGCTGCGTCCTCCCTGGGGAAGAGGCCACATGCTGTGTGGCACACTCCAGGACACAGCCCCCTGCCCTGCCAGGACACAGAACGGGGTGCTCGCCTCAGCTTTTTACCACCAGAATCAAACACTCCTGAAAACAGCTCTGCCATTCCAATGGATATCAGACTTTAGGTTCTGAGGGGGAAATCCATCAGGTGTCTTCACAGAGTGATTTCATCGGGGGGGAATGCTTTACACCATCTCTCCCCTTTTCAGCTCTGGAAAATAGGAAGGTATTTGCCATTTAGCAGCAGTGAGCAGGGTCACTAGGGAATACAATTAAAAGGGCTTCCAATTAGACTGGCAGAGAATGATGGGTTTATCTGCAATTGGAGGCTAAGCCCCAAGGAAAAAAAATGCTGTGTTGATTTAGAAACCTGATGCAAGGTCAGGAAATTAAATTGTTTCCACCTCATCTGTGGCAACATACTTACAGTGGGATGCTGCTCCTTCCACAAAACCAAACAAAATCCACTGCAGTTTGACAAGCAGTCTAGCAGCTGCCATACCCACCTTTTCCAGCAGCACTGGGGCAGGCTGGAAAATGCTGAACTGTGGGGCACATTTGTGTTCTGGAGGGCAGCACAGAACCAGGTGGCACCTCCGAGATCACCCCCAGTGCCACCCTGCAGGCACTTCTGAGACAGCCTGTATCTATTGAATCCAGAGCCTGGCAATTGGTATAAGTGGGATATAAATCTAGCACACATGGCACACATCTAAGCTTCATGTTAGTCATCATGTTTACAAGAAAGTTACAGGCAGAAAAAAATAAACATGTTATAGTAGCTTGCTTCGTGGTGGTGTAAGACAAAAACCTCACAATTCAAGACATGAGACAGTCATTAGTGCATAGGAAGTCCGTAAAGGAATTTTGACTGTGATTATATTTATTGTCTGTTATGAGAATGCTTCAGCTGATTGCTGACGTAATCGGTATTAACCAACTTCGCCACTATACTACGGGACTAACAACCTGTGGTACAGCAAGAAAATGCCTTCTAAAACACATTTGCACACCTTTGTCCTGCTTACTCACTGGAGTTCAGCACAGAGTACGTTTCCAACATAAACCAAACTGACTGCTCAGAAGGTGGACTAATATCAGCACTAATTTATGAGGGCTCAGTAGCTGCCAGGACCGCTCTCTTGGTTTCCCTGATGCTTTCACTAGAAGAAAGAGTGAGGCCGTGTTACAGACAAATGACTAAATCAGGTTATCTGCTGGGGTGGAAGAAACAGGTCTTATTTCACAATTACTTCTGGTTTGGCTGGGCAGCTTTAAGGCTTGAACTGAACTGGCCAAAACTCAACCCAGCTACCGACTTTAACAAACATGGGAAAAATCTTAAACTATAATGTGAATTCCTTCATTTTCATCAGTAATTTTCTTTTGATGCTAGAGCTGTATTATTTTTAGTTATAGTCAAATCACCGTAGAGACAACTGTTGGCTTCACCATTCATTTTTACAGAAACCCAGATTTTGAGTCCTGAAGAAGGGGATCTGGGATTTGGAGAATGGAACTCCTGTTTCTGTCACTGCCACAGGGCAAGTGGCTTTAAGGTGACCTATTCCTGACTTCCTGAACCTGGTACACAGAGGCACCAGCACCGATTCGCTTGGTGAAAGTTTGGCCACCTTCTGATAAAACATCTCCCTCTGAAACACCCTGCCTATGTGGAAGGTTAGAAACACAGCTGTGGGTTTGCAGCACAGTGCTTCTGGGTACTCAGATATTACACTGAAGAGAATGAGCTGGGCAGAGGTGAGAAGAGAGAGGAGAGATGAGAAACCATCATTCTTACAAGAGATACCAAATTGATTTACAAAGAAAAAAAATTAATTCAGCTTAACAAGATTTTTGCCTGCTAAGTCCTCGGGCAGCCTGAAGGACAAAACTTTACCCTTCTTAAGCTTCAGCTCAGCAGAAGAAAGTTTCTGAATTTCATGAAAGCAAATATTTGATTCTGAACCAAATGATGAAAAGTTAGATGATATTTTAAGGTCTTGGCCTTACATTTTTGTTGGACTACAACACAAAAATCCAAGGAAACCCAGGGAAACGAAAGTTTGTAGTTTGACAAGTACTTGCACACTCGCCTTTCTCATACCATTTAAATACACCTGAGCCTTTTATAAAGGCAAAAAATAATTCATCTGTCCTTTGCCGTGACTCATGCAAGACGTAGAAGTACATTCAAATTTTACAACTTCTGCTGTGCAGGTCAGAGATTAATACTGGCTTCTTTCTTTATATTTGATGCAAAATTCATAAGGAGTACCTGAAAAAAATAAGAGTGTGTGACAGAATAAAATGAATTGCAAATATGCCGAATTGGTAAGAGCTCGGTGATGTTTCTTGGAAATGTCTGAAAAACAGTCTATTTAGAGACAGTCCAGAAGAATCAAATAGGAATCCCACCAGGGGCAAGCCCAGCACAAGCTGCAGACTATGAAGGTATTAGGAAGAAAAGGACCACTGATGCAGTGAGCTCTGTAAAGAGAGTTTTTGTACAAACTGGGTTTGACAAGCTCTAATAATGATCCTGAGAGTAGTTAATGCTTTCACTGCTCCAGCACATTCCTCCTTAGAAGGCAGTGAATTCATGCTGAAGGCTCCCAGGCTTTTTTGCAGATAAGCAATGGCAGCTAAAAAGAGGCGACTGCACAAAAATCCCATCTGACGTTATCTTTGGAAGATGTGGAAGTCCTTCCATCACCAAAGCAACTGTTTGGCACCAGAAGAGTGGAGGAGAAGTCTATGAAATCTGAGTAGAGGACCAAAGTCCTACTCAAGAGCACCAAGTTCTGTTCAGGACCAGCACAGCCAGGGACCCTTTGGTGGCCAAGAATTGCTGATGGTCTCAGAGGGCAGGCAGCTCCCCGGGCTCCAGCCGCCCCGGGCAGAGGCTGAATGGCGTGGAAGGGAAGAGGCCGTCTGCAGATGCTGCCAGGGTAAGAGCCTTGTGCTGCTCCACAGCCTGGAGAGAGAAGGGACCTCACCCTCCGGAGACCCTCAGCACATTTCTGAAACAGTTGTTCTACTTCTTGTGCATTTCTGTACTTTTTGTGCACAGAAAACCAGATTTAATTTGTCATCCCACAGTCATCACATATGATGCAGATACAGTAAGAATTTCAGCTCCCTTTTTTCAGGCCTTTTGCTTTAACCACAAGAACATCCATCTATGCTGTTTAAGTATTAGCCAGACCATGAGAGCTGCATGATACAATCTATAAGGCATATTTGTAATGATGTAGTATTTTTGAAAACAGATTATGCAAGGATACTCTTAAAAGGAATTATAATGTAATTTGGGTGTAGGCTCTGCAGAAAGACAAATACAATTAATTCTTATGTTTTCCTAACTGCCTCCTTTTTCATTGCTGTCAGGAAGCCTGCAGGAAAACATACGATTTTAGACCAATGACGTCTGCATCTTGTTCTTTACCAGATATGACAGCCTGTATGCAACATGGCAATCTGGGAACTCTGGGGGGAATTACATCAGCAGTTTGTGTCAAATTGCTATTTTCCATTTCTATTAGGAAAGACTAATTTAGCAACCAAATCAATATGACTCTGTAATAGCATAAAACCTATCAGATAGAAAAAAAATAAAATTACGAGTAAGGTCTTATCTCTGGTCCAAGTAACAGATGTAGGAGTGAAGAGTGAAAATAGGAAGCTCTCCCTACAGAACACAGTTCAACAGGTATCAGCATCAATGGCCGAATGCTGAAACTACAGAATTACATACTCTTTGTTAATTCAAGCTTTTAACAACTGGGGCATGATGGCAAATAAGAGCAGCACATTCCTCATCAGTTGGTATCTTCAAATTAAGGTAGGGTATCTGTGTAAAAGATCTACTGTACTTCAAGAACTCACTGCTGGCTCAGTACAAAGTACTGCCACGTGGCATGGCAGAGTAACTCTCACCAGTGCAGAAACCAGCAGGTCAACAAAGCACTCAGAAACAGATTTCTGTTCTCATTTGTGCATCTAGAGAATAATTAAACAGAATAAAAGAAACAACAGATAGAAATCCTACTTCAAAAATGGACCTTCCATAAGATGCTTACTGGGGTGTCCAGGACACCATTATTTTGCAGCTTCCAAGGGAGGAGTTCCAGTAACAGACCAGTCAGCCTTTCTTTTAAAAGGGCAAGTTCAATCATTGCATATTCATGCATCAACTGTATTTCTTTCTAACCTGATGATAAATGACAATGTATTTTAAGTAGTCTTTTCCACTGGACATTTGCTGACCTTTATCTGACTAGAATGAAAGAAAAGTCCAATGTCAACTTTAACCTTCCTACCCAAACATACCATAATAATGAATACACGTAGAGCAGATCTGAATATAGAGCCAGTTCATAGAATCATAGAATGGTAGGGGTTGGAAGGCACCTCTAGAGATCACCAAGTCCAACCCCCTGCCAAAGCAGGATCACCCAGGGCATGTCACACAGGAATGCATCCAGATGGATTTTGAAGTTAATCTTGGGCTTTTCCAGACTCACTTTGTAATGCAGCTCTACTTTGATGTGCTCAAAGGAGCAACTCAGATACAGGCACAGGTCCACTCCAACAGCCAGAGACAACCTGCCTTCCGAGAGCAGACGAAATGAATGGCTCCTTCCCAGCCTGGCATGCCTGCAACCTGCTCTTAGGCCACATCCCAACCGTCAGTCTCCTAGAAGGGTTTTACAAAGTGAGGCCCCCCCCAAGAGTAAGTTCAGAGTGTGCACACAACACCTCTGGCACAAAGCTTCACCCTGGCTGTAGGCTGAGGGGCTGGGGAAGAGCTTTGCCATGTGACACGCTGCGTCCTCCATCCTTCCAGAACCCTTCTGCTGAATACTGCTGAAAACTGCCACCAAGTATGGCTTACTGCTGGCTTCCCAACTGCTCTGACAACAGGCTTTATCTTATCCTACAGGATATTACCTGTGTCAGCCAAAAACTTTGCTAATTTTACTGTTCTTAAGTACTATTAATAACTGTTATCATGGAGACTCTGGTGAAGAATTACAGATAACGTGGCGTGCCGATGACTTCCCACCTCCCTTCATGGGAGCACCTGAAATAGCCAGCAAAACATCTCAGTTACAACCCAGGACCGGGTCAGCTATAGATCTCCTGCAGCTGTAGCTGGCACGGTTCCCACCAGGCAGCATTTTAAGACCTCCTCCTCTTTTGGCAGACTCTTCTGAGGAAAACCAAGAGCCAAAGCACTGCTCATCTCTTCCGAGAATTTGACCCCCTTGGAGGATAGCACCACCTAATATTGCCTGTGAAAATTAATCTAATAGTCTTTCAACAGAGCTTCTCAGAGGCAAACAGTCCACTTGTGAGATGGAGATTTAAATGAGGCATCTAAACAAGACGGCATGGAGTAGGTATTAGAGAAGACAAACTGTTTCACCAGCGGTGAGGCTAAGATTAGAATCTTACAGGCTCTCCTAGCAACCTCTTGTTTAATGAAAAAATGAAGCAGAGAAGAGTTCTCCAGCTTCTTAAGGTTTAGGTAAAACACATCACAACCGAAGCAGGTATTCATTTCATCAAAGGGCAAGTTAGGAGACAACGCGATTAAAAGTGCAGATAGACTCATGGGAGGCAATACCGAGTGCAAAACGACCTTCTTTCCCCTGGAGAAAGGCTGTAACACTCCCAGAAGGTACCAGTGACACAGCTGGGGAATTATGGCCAATGGCCAAACAATGGAAAAGGTTGACCATTGTCCAGGCTCCTAACGGAAACGGGGGATTTGCCATTATTTAGAGTTTTCCTGTCAACGCTCGGTGCCAAGCTGGAACTCACCTCTTAGCCAAACAGGACTTATGCCTTAGCTAAAAGTCAAACAGGATATACAGGGAGGTCAAACCAGATCCACTCATGCCTTCTACCCTTAAATCCTATGATTGTAAGGAAGGAAGCAGGTTTCCTCCCCCTTCCTCAGCCCTTAAGGAAAACAAGTCTTTTCATCTATTTAGAGGCCCTTTTTGACATTCTTCAGCTGCAGTTTTTCTCAATCAACCTAATCTTTTCCCATCAAGCTCCATGCTAATCCCATTTTGCTCCACTCCTTAAACTAATAAAAGATTAGAGTGACATTTCAGAAAGGGCATCGTATTAAGCAGCTTCTTTCCCATCTCAACAGATCACACAGTACAAAATGTAGTGAGCAGGCCATTAATCTTATGGTAATGAGGTGTCAGGCTGAATGGAGGCCTCCTCCTTGATCCATACGAAGGGCGCGGGAATAATGAGGACACCGCCGCTCGCCATCTCTGGCGACTTTGCCAGAAGGCAGCGGATCCAGAAAGTGCTGCTGTGATGGTGGCAACAGCTCTTGTCACCACTGTGCTCTGCCCTTGATGATGGAGAGCAAGCGTCCACACCGATCTGTCACCCCCTCTGCTGCCCACCCATAATGAGCTTTTCCCCATGTTCTAATTAGTGGCATGAAGCTGTTTAACAACTTCAGCTTTGCTCTAACATGAAATCAATTAGGATTAGCAGCCACACACAGAGAAATTGTTCACACCTATCCAGCTGGTGAAAATCACTGACTACTTTCTTCATTCCTACAGTGGACTAGCCATTGCTCTTCTTCATGACACGCCTGCAGTGGTATTATCCAACTTGCTTTTACACAGAAAGAATTTTGTCATATCCTTAAACAAGTCACCATTCCCCTTAAAGAGAATGTGCTGGAAGACTTAACTTTTATAAAGTGCAGAGAAGACTTCCAGAAAAAGTACAAGGCCTGGCCAGTGATACGTGGTGGCATCTTCCCTAGAGAGCGAGGTGGGCTGAGACATCCAGCTCTTCTGCATACCCAGGGCTATGAAATTCCCCTGAACCTGAAAGGAAGGACTCCATGTGGTCACTCCTGCCTGTTTACACGGAACAAACGGGAGCAGCAGGGCTTAAAGTGATCAGAAGGGAGTTAACCCAGGGAGAGGGCTGCTAAAGGAGCCGTGGGAGATCCGAGCAGCCCGTCTCTCTTTCCTAGGGAGCACCTCTGTGCAAGGGTTTCACTTCTACATTTGTTTTTCTTTATTGTGACTAATGAATAAAAAACGTGGCTTTGGTATCCCCAGAAGTCAAGTGTCTGAAGGTCAAATTGCCCCATGGTTTATCCTTGTGATTTGTGCTTTTTCATGGGTTGTGTAGTTACTACTGATACAGGTAAGAGGTCTGAAAATATTCACCCTGTAGAGGAATTCACCCCTTACTCCTTCTGCTTGACACAGTCTAATCCTGCAGTTGCACAGTCACTGTTCTGTCTTGGTACATTAAACTAATGCTAAAATCAACAGCAAAGAAACTGAGCTTTTGGAACTGTTTCAAGGACAACATTCACCAGAAGCTAAATCTTGACTGCAGATGAGAAAGCACAACATTTTTCTGCAATCACAGTAGGATACAGTATCACTGGTTTCGCCAATAAATGCCAGTTTGTCACCATGCATCCCCTAAGTCCTTATTCTGATTTTCTTACCTAATTGCACAAATAAAAGAGATACCTTGAAGTGCAGTAAAAGATTCTTCTCCTATGCACTTTTCTTAGAAAAATCCTAGCTCTCCAACTTTTCTGGAAATCGACTCTCTTGGTAAAGCTCAGCTATTTACCTGTAGATTGTGGTAGGTGGAGAATTCAGCGTGTCGTAGATGAGCCTCACGTGTCCTTGGTACAACTCTAGGGCCAAAGGATCATTGTCTCCCTTGTATAACAAGATGCCATTGTCCTTGTCCGTTGCTACCTGTGAAACATTAATAACTAGGTGAGGCTGCTTGCGAATGGGTAAAAAAAGAAAGAAGCCTATATTAAAAATCAAACCAAAAACATATATGCAATTCAAATGTGATTTCATAAATCATGTATATGAGCAATGAGAGCAAGAGCCATGAGATGCTAAAATGTCCTGGTGGTGTTGAGTGGGCTCATGTACAAAGAGGCCAGCCTCCCATGGAGGGATGGCTTCCCTTCATTCCTACTCATCCCTAGTAAATGAGAACTAGTTTTCAAGAGGTGAAAGCTGCAATTTAGTTGTTGCCCACTGTAGTTTTGGCAACACATGTATTTTACTATCCCAGCTTGAAGTGGAGGTTTAGATAATCAACCCTGGCAGTAGGAGCGTGTCACGATTACAAGGAAACAAATTTCAGCGAGCGCTGCTCTGTTCTCAGACTGTCTACGAACACAAAGAAGGAAAGAAGGACTGGTTCCCACATCTACCACAACCATGAGTTATCCCCTCAATACGAGTTTTTAGCAAGTCATGCTGGTTTCAAACGGGGCTTTTAGAGAGTCCAGAAGAATAGAGTAGCCCTCGTCCCTCTAGGTATCATGTACCTCAACCAAAAAAGCCCACTGTAATCTTGAACACTGCATCAAAAAAGAAGGACTCTGCTTTCCCAGTCTCCAGCTCTCAAATACCCCATTAGTACAAAAGAAAAATAAAAACAAACAAGAGAGACAAAATGGGATTTTTGGATACAACCTTCCTGTTATTTTCACAGTAGGGATTTCTTGCGACTTCTTATTTATTATAACGGCTGTTAAATGCCAAAACCAGACAGCAAATTTAATATACTATTTGCATTTATTTATATATATTAATACTATCCTTCTACCCTTAAAATATCTATTTTTTTCTGAAGCACTTTAAAATAAGATTCCCTCTATTTGTTCTTAATAATCGATGATGTATTCTAATTTAAATTCATTAGCGATTGATTATGGGATGCAGGAATAATACTCAGCCTGGGAAACAAGAAATGAGAACATTATCTGTATTGTGCTTTCTGCAATAACCAGTTTTATTCTTCAAGCTACGCCTGATGCAACATGGGTTTGTACACTTAAGAAGACAATAACCAGATTCTCAGCTTTCAAGCTGATCTACGGTATTTGACCCTTTGGGGGCCATGCTTTAGACTGTCCTGATGTTAAAGAAATGAAGATTTTGAGAAAAAAATGGAGTTTTTTGAATCAGCTTCATTTTCATATGAATTATATACTCAAGCTATTAAAGATAAATACTATTTTTGGATTTTTTTCATTAGAGTAAGCTTTGCAGGAACCACCCTTAAAGAAATCTATTCCTAATGTGAAAACTTGGTCCTTTTTCCCATGTCTTGACATCAGTATTTTAATTACAACCAAACTCCTCCATCAAGTAAGTCTAGAATATGATTTCCAAGTGCAGAATACAATCTTTTCAAACTAAAAAGTAAATGCAATAAAATAAACATAGAGGAATGACATTTCTTCTCACATCTTTTGAAATGTTATGCTTCATTTGGAGGGTGAATCTAACATAGAAATAGCCCAGATTACCAGTCGGTGGCCTGAGGAGACGTGTTATGTCATATATATGTGCATCACACATCTCTTTATTAGAAAACTTGCAAAGCTAGAAATTATTCCCTCATTTGCTTTGGGATATTTTGGGGGAAAAGAAAAAAAAAAATCTGTTTAATGCTTACTAGATTGTAAAGGGAAATGACTTCTGAACCACTTAAATACCATATTGGACTAAGTATCCAAAACACTTATTGGTCCCCAGCCACGAAGATGACAGCAGAGGCATGGCACCTTTGGTAACTACTTTCCATTGCCTTCTCAAACCGAGCTGAGGTGTAACTACAGGACTGTAACAAAATCCCAGGCCTTTGACCTGCTGAATGTGCCCACTAAAAGAGTGAGCAAAATATTGTCTGGAAAGGTCATTTAGAGCAGCCTCCTTTAATAAACATCCCACTATTAAGTGCTAATTTCTACAGGATAAAACACAATGCTGCAAATCAGACAGATGGAGGGGAGGTCTCCTCGGTCATCTCTAGTTACACTGCCAGTCTGGGAATAAGACAGGGGTGAGATTCTGGAGGCAGGAGATGTGTCCACAAAGGTACAGTGGTGCCTGAGTTGCTCCTGATGTTTTGATAACTTTAGAGCAGCTGAATGGCTCACAGCATCTTGGCCAACAGACCCTGTTCCTTCAGCACAAAAAAATACACACGTGGATACGGGCGACTGCTTAGAGGAGCACCGGGGTGGCACCTGATGTTCTGCCTGCCATACCTGGAGGGAGATGTTTGCCTGAGGGCGAATTTTGGCCGATGGCAGCTCCACGTAGGAATCCTTCCCCACGAAGTTGACTGTGATGAGCTTCTCACACTTCTGCCCAGCAAAGCCGGCGAGGCAGCGGCAGACAGGCTCGTGCTGTGCCACGATGCACTGGGCCCCGTTCTGGCACTCGTAATTATCACATGGGCTTGTCTGGAGAAGGACCATGGGTGGAGGAGTTTCACAGAAAAGTCCACTGTAGAAGATAATGGAAAGAAAAAGCAGCCTCAGTGACCAGCGTTTTTTAAAGGAAGGGCTCATTTCCAGTGCTAACATTATACTACTACTGTGGTAGAGGGACTAAGACTCAGCTACCACGTGCCTGCTTTACTATGTGAAAGCTGCAGAGCTCAGTGCTGTACAGAAATCCCCACGCTGGGGCTGAACGAGCCAGTTCAAATACAGCCAGCAACTTGTACTGCCCTTTGCACTGGTTATTTAGCTCTGCAAGGTACACCAGGCTATCAGAAATAGCCTCCATCCCACACTGTGCCATGCAGAGGTTCCCAGCAAACACTGGGAGCTATTTAAGACCAAACCTAAGCTTTCCCCATCCTAGTCTTTCCGACTGAAGTCTGCCTCTGCTGTTGTAGGTGGCAGGGGGAAAATCCTCTGGTTTTAGTGGTTTATACAACATCCTCACTTGGCTTACTGTATATTAACAGGTATCATCAACAGATGGGCAACTGCTAAAAAGCCTCAGAAGTAGTGCACTGATACCAGAGGATCAGCTGCTGGGCAGCTTCCCTGAATTGATTGTTTCCAACAGCACCAGGATAATTAACTTTATTTTAGCTGAGTTTGTGGCTGGCAATGTCCTGGATCAGAAAAATGCAAAGGCAAGGAAGCTCTAACAGAATCAGAGGTAACTGAAAAATCAAATGCCACATCTGAGTCCTTGTGAACTCGGATCACATTCAGATCTGGAGGTTCAGTGGTTCAGATTTAATTATATGAAAGGCTGAACAAAAGCCACACGTCAGAACCTCTAAGGCTGGGGCCACACTACCCGTGAGCAGCGGTGGCTCCATCCCAATGCTGCACACCTCACACGTTACTTGCCTCCCCGAAACAGCGACCCTGGCAGAGGAGGTGCAGGGAAAAGGGAGCAATTGCAAAAAGCTGCAGTCATCTTTCACCATGATGGTATGTGTCAGACTAAACAGCAAAATGTAAATGAAAAATCTCTGCCCAGTAGAGCCACTGGGCCTGTGCAATCAATAGGTATGGCACACGGTATGTCCCTGCACCTACACCCCACATTTCTCAGTGTCCAAACCCAACAAACCCTTTCTGTACTGATGGGAGAGCATAAACTTGGCATCGTGTTCTGGGACTGCTTGAAAATTTGTAGACAGTAAAATGATGAGAAACTGGTAGCTGGTGAGTAAGGAGTGTGAGTCAGGCAGTGCTGTGGGGACAGCTGAGTGCTGGGGCTCCCGCACTGTCACCTGGTGGTACACAGTGTTTGTCAGCATGGGGGCAGAGGGCTTTCCAGGAGAGGACTGTGGCAGACCCCTCCAAGCAGTGAATAACCCATTGGCCCAGTCCTGGAACAGTGAAATCCCACTTCTCCACTGGGAATTTCCTGCCATTCAGGGGGGCACTGTGGAGTAACAGCACTCTTAGAAAAAGAGAGCCAAAAAATGCCAAGAACCTCACTGCTCTCCAGTAACTCTGGGGACAAACAGGGTCCGTACTGTGGCAGAAGTGGCAGTGGGAGCACGGCAGGCGGGACAGCGCGGGGAAATCACCGTGTATGGGTACAGTGGGTTTGTGCTGCCAGCTTTTGGTAGCANGGATGCCCGAAGGAGGCTGAGACCCTGTGGGAAGCCTGCGCTTGAGCAGGCTCCTGGCAGCTCCATGGGGAGAGGAGGCCATGCTGCAGCAGGTTGGTCACAGGACTTGTGACCCTGCAGGGGCCTGTGCTGGAGAAGTCTGGCCCTGAAGGATTGCACCCTGTGGAAGGGACCCACAGCAGAGCAGCTCATGAAGAAATGCAGCCTGTGGAAAGGACTCATGCTGGAGCAGTTCATGGAAGACATTGTCTCTGTGGAAGGGACTCCACACTGGAGGAGGGAAAGAGTACAAGGAATCATCCTCCNTGCAGCTGGAGAGAGGAGTGAGAATACGTGAGGGAAACAACCCTGTAGACGCCAAGGTCGGTGAGAAGGAAGTGCTCCAGACAACGAACGTGTGACAAACTGACCGCAGCCCCCATTGCCCATCCCCTTGTGCTGCTGGTGGGGATGAAGTAGAGAAAATCAGGAGTGAAGTTAAGCCTGGGGAGAATGGAGAGGTGGGAGGAAGGTGTTTTAAGATGTAGTTTTTATTTCTCATTACTCTACTGTGATATGATTAGCAATAAATAAAGTAAATTTCCCCAAGTCGAGTCTGTTTTGCCCACGATGGTAATTGTGGAGTGATCTCCCTGTCCTTTTCTCGACCCACAAGCCTTTCAGCATATTTACTTNTGAGGCAGGCTGTCCCCTGCAGCCTGTGGAGGTACCTGTTGGACCAGACCTCCGCCTGCAGCCTGTGAGGACCCCACACCAGAANAAGATGTAGTTTTTATTTCTCATTACTCTACTGTGATATGATTAGCAATAAATAAAGGTAATTTCCCCAAGTCGAGTCTGTTTTGCCCACGATGGTAATTGTGGAGTGATCTCCCTGTCCTTTTCTCGACCCACAAGCCTTTCAGCATATTTACTTTCCCTTGCCCAGCTGAGGAGGGGAGTGATAGGGTGGCTTTGGCAGGCACCTGCTGTCCTGCCAGGGCCAGCCCTCCACAATGGGAAATGGTTGTCTTTGCTCACTCTGTTACATTTCTCAGAGTAAATTTGTTCTCAGGAACATTCCTTTGTGAACACACCTAAACTATGAATTAATTATGACTAAGAGACTTCTCTTCCCTGAGTGAGACTCCTTGCTGCAGCTCCCTGGCAAACCCCCACAGGCCACCCTGGTTCTGGAGGGTGAGCAAGGCACCCTGGGGGGCACAGCATCACTCATCAAGGGATGGTTTGCAGTCCCCTTTCCAAGAGAACAAGGGAGTAATAAAAAAATAGCAACAACCTCATGGGAAGAGAGATAACTAGAGAGCAATTCTTGCCCCTTTAGGGTAGTTAGCTGCCCGTCAGCAGAGCAGTCAGACCCAGGCACTGAAGTGGACTGTCCAGCTGGAGCACTTTCCTATTCCTCTCCTGGCTGGTAAACGTGCCAGGAGAGCCAGCAAAGGGATTGAACCGGGGTCGGCCCTGCGGATGGCTGTCACCCCCGGCCTGATGGCAGATGTAACTGGTTTCCAGAGGTGACTAGCAGAAAGGAGCACTGCTAATCCAGCCCATTAGCTTTGTTCTGCCCAAGGCCAATCATTCTGCTTTGTCTGTGAGTGACGAGTAGAAAGCAGAAGGAAAGTCAGTGTGTATAATTCTAATTTCTTGGAAGTTAAAAATAATAATAATAAAAAAAAATCCATGCGACCCACAACAGCCACCACTAACAGAAAGCAAATGTTGCAAGAAGCCAGCGTGTCTGTGCTTGGTGCTGCTCTGAAAGGTTCCCTGAGCTCCCAGTAGGGCTCCCTCACAACCTTTCTTTGTGAGACCCCCTCACTCGGTAGCTTTACAAGTGCAGCTGTTCTGCTGCTGGCATCTAGAAGTTACATCAGCAACAGCATCTGTCCAGGCCTTTTCTTATTAAAAAAAAAAAATTAGCAATAATTAATATAATTTATTTCCCCAGCAGAGGAATGTGGAGCAGAGTCTGACTTGCAGAGCTTGGCCAAGGCCGTTCTGCCTGGTACGATCTCATTTATTTAAATAATCACAGCTGAGTTTCTTGCAGTGAACTATCCCAGTGGGGAGCTCTGAAGCATCTACCCAGCAGAGCAGCAGTGCTTTCTATCAAGCTCAGCAGCCCTCACGTGCTGCTTCCCCACTGGAGCACCGTCTCTCAGGACGGCATGACTGCGGCGCCGACTGCTCCAGGGAAGGCTTTGAGAAGTGAGGGTTTATACAGTGGGGCTCACAAACCCTCAAGACCGTTTTCATCTACAGGGGGCAAAGGAATGTTATTTGGAGAAGAAAACAGTGATAACTTTTCAGGAAGAAAGTGCATTATATAAATGCTGAGTGATAAGGAAAGGTGCTGCGTGGAGCACAGCTCCGCGTGAACAGCGAATAGGAGATGCTGAGATGGAAAAACTGGGGGGGGGTGTGTTGGGACTGTTGCTTTTGGGGCTGTCACCAGAGGTGCACCCCTGTGCACAGGATGCCCTGTATTGTTACGAATTGCTGGAGTGCCGTTTGTTCAGCCGTGCGAGGATGAGAATTTTAACATCCTTATTAATGTGTGACTCCAAGTCGCTTTGACATGCAGCGCAGTGACAGCCGTAAACGTGTTCCAGTTCTGTGTATTTATTACACTGCATGAGCTCCAGATAACTGGAACTGCAAACTCACTGCTGGGAAATGACTCCTGATACCTAGCCAAAAACTTGATTCATCATCGTCTCAGGTCTCCTAGTTACCTTTGTCAGACCACCCCTTGTGTTCTCTCCTTTTCATCAACACTTGCAGCCTTCAAATACTTGCAAAGTTATCTCCCTGCCGCACAGCCCAGCACCCGAGGCACGCTTTGTGAACAGTTGAGTCTACAACCCTAAACATCAGAAGGCTGAACTCTGTCAATCACCATCTTTGCAACTGCAATTCTTAAGAGGAAAAAAAATAATAATCAGAACCCCCTTCAGAGCAGCAGACCTTTAAACTACAAAAGGCTGGAGTCATGGAAAGAATAATGAGCAGATCATATTTTGTTAGCAGAATTTTAATCCTGAAATCAAAGAAGATGAGGGACTATCCTGCATGGAGAATACACGGGGCTTCAGCGTGCGCTCCACCCTGGCAGAGGGAGCCTGTTAGTGACCACCGTGATGTTTCTCTCCTAAAGGACTGTTCCTCCCTTGCATCTTGCACAGGAAATATAGGGAGGTGGCACGGATTACTGTGAAAAAACCAGAAAGCAAACAGGAGATCCCAGTCGTAGCTCTTCTGATCCCAGGAAATGGGATTACTTTGCTTGCACAAGCCTACCTGGGGCTGTCTAAGATAGCAGTTGATGTGTGGAGCTTTGTGTAGAGATGTTTCCTCTTCTTGGAATGAATTTTAGTGGAATGAAACTCCCTCATTTGAGCATGGGAACAGGCTGGGCGGTTCCAGGTTCTGCTCTTGAAGCCCCTGGTGTGAGATCAGCCAACCCAGGGCCATACTGCCAGTGCTGCTGCTTGGTACACAGCAAGGGACCCAGAGCAGTCTCCAAACTACCCGGGCTGCTCCGCTCAACTATGTCACAACTGCAAATGTCTCTGTGACTGTGACTCTGCCTTCCCGGGAAAAAAAATCCTCACGTTCACCACTGCCAAGTACTGACATGCCTTAAAAACCAGGGAGCCAGCAGCAGAAATCTCCCAGTCACCACCATCTGATGACAGGCTTGAGTTACCCTTGACACTCCAGACAGGGCTTTGCAATCCCATTTCTCAGCTCTAATAGTGAGATAACGTTGAGCTTTTACAATTCCACCGTGGGACAGCCACTTGTTATCCTTACCCGTCACCAGTTTGCAAGATCCCTGAGGCCATCAAAGGGATAGAAGAAGCGAATGAAACATGGAAGAAAGGGTATGAATTTAAAATTCAGAGGATATCTGATATCCTGTAAATAACCAGTCTGATTCTGCGAAACCGCGGGCTGACATTATGTTATATATCAATGCCTATTCAGGGAAGGCTGTCTGCTTTGCAATAAAAATCTGTGTTGAGAGGGGAAAAAAACCCCAAACCAGCAAGGATGAAAGCAAGAAGAATGAAAACAGTTGCAGATACAAAGCAGAGAAAATGATTTATTAGTGTTCATGCAATTTCTGCTTTGTCAAGACTGATCTTTTCAGGTATTCCTTCTTTGTCTCATGTGTGTATTTCAAACACAGAAAAGGTTTAGCTGGAAGGAAGCCAGTATCCAGCCTCAGGCAATGATTAGTGAATCCATTTGGAGCAGCACACTTATCTTTGACAGACAGAGAGATTTCCAGGAGTCAGATATATTGGCAGCTGTCAGAATCAGAGATTGGAAATTTACTGCCCAAATTGTACTGAGCCCATCCGCCAACAGGCACAGACACTGGCACAAAATCTTCAGCCTCACGTTTTCTTGCAGCCAGGGCTGAGGATTCATATCTGTAATTTTATTATCCTTTGTTCACTCTCATGCCTGCAGAGTTTATCTCCATATAATTTCTGTGAGTGTATTACCAGGAAAGGCTGGAGCAGACAGGCAGGCAAACTAACACAGCACTGCACAAAAGGCAAATTGCTGTTTTCAAAGTGAGAATCATCAACCCCCCATATTTCAGTTAACTCATTAAGACCTCCTTCAGCTACAAGATTCAAAGTACTGAGCCATCCCCTGACGCAGGACTGACAGATTGACCCCGTCTCTAGAGGCTGATGAGCTCCGAGCGATTGAAGCGATTAAAGAAAGCGCCCCAACCCTACAAACAGGAGACAGGGCTGGGGAGCTGACTCTCACGTACCTGAAGCCCTGAGGACAGATGCAGGTGTAGCCATTGACTGCATCTACACAGGCAGCTCCGTGGCGACACTTATGGCCCACACAGTCATCATCATCTATTTCGCAGTGTTTTCCACTGTAACCCGGCAAGCACTCGCATCTGAAATAGAAGAAGATCGCTGTTAACAGCTTGTTTCAACATCCCCAACGATAGCACACACGGGCAGCCTAAGCACCAAGCTGATTTGAGATGGAAAGGTGGTAGCAATTATTCCTGGAAACATCAGGCACGATTCCTGCCATCAGAAACGCTCCAGTCCCTCCTGTCTGACTGCAGCTGAGCTTCTGCAATCTGCTGAAATTGCAGCTGAGCAAAGCGATCCCGTAACTACTGCTTTTCCTCAGCCAAGTCTGTGGAGAAGGGTGATCGTGTGGCGTCTCCCAGTTATGCCGAGTATGACAACATCCTCCCAACCCTTACAGACTCAAAGGGCAGGATTCTGCAAGGGCAATTGCTCTGATGTCTCGGGCTGTGATTTTGCCAATGCCTATGCACTGCTGGGTGGCTGAGGTTGGCCCCGTGCAGCTACACAGAGCGCAGTGAGGTTCCACCTTCCAAATGGAAGCAATCTGCATGCGAGCCATAAAACTCATCCAATGCAAAGAAAAAGACCATCAGTTTTGAGACCACCACTTGTTTGCTGTTCATTTGCAAGGCACAGCAAATGTTGCTGCAGCTACAGAAAGTCATCTCTGAAGCCTGTTCTTTCCCTTGGGCGAAGCGTGTACCTGCTGCTATGGGGCAACACAACTGGATGCACCCAAACCTGCACACAGTGGCTTCTTATTTCCTACCGTGCTCAGGTTCCTTGGGTGAAGGCTGCATTAGCACTGCTATTCCAAGCCCTGCAGAAGTTTATAACCTGACAATAGAAAATACATCCCAACATCTCTGACTTGGAACGGATCTTCTGGGGCTGCTGAACAGCCTTGTTCTGAATCTGTAGTGCAGACAATGTTTAGTCATGAACACGCTTTAGTCCATAAAACACGTTTTACTCCTCCCAGCTGGCTGTTACTGCACATCTGGAAAACAAAAGGCGTATCTCTTCAACCAAAACAAGGGAAGAGCTACAGTTAACTTCAGTCTGTGCTCTTTCTAGTGCCCCTTGTTTGGACCCAGTGTGCTTGCCACTGAGAGATGGAAGATGAGAGACACTATAAAGTTGAGGGAGGTGGCATAAGGAGAGAAACTACTGCCCCACCAACCTATTCTGCTGGCCTCCTCCCTCTCCCTCCCTGCCAGCAGCCTGCCAGTGCAGGAGGAGGCTCCTTGCGGAAAACCTCTTCAGAGGAACTGGACACATGGAAGCTCATGAGGAAAGATATTTCCACTTTCCAGGCAGCTGTCATTTTGCTGAATTTGGTTCCAAGAACCAGTGTGTTTTGGCTTCTGGCCACTGCCCAGCTCATTGGGGCAAGGCAGTAAGTTGGGTAAAATTTGCTGGAGCATAACAGCAGGTCCTGTGCGTGCTGGTGGCCAGTGAACACTGTCACAGCACCAGGGCTTCACCAGCCACCTAGCTCAAACACTGAGGAGAATGTGACCATCACTCTCCATTTCAAACGTGGCTTGTGACTGGCTGAAAAAGAGAAGGGGCAAACTCTATCAACCTGTGGGCTAGAGGATAGATAACGTAAACATAGAGGTACTTGCTCCATCCTCCCGACAGGAGAGGCCCCCATCCTGACCCCCTGCAGGCACCGGACGGTTGATGTTTCAGCTCTGCACACCCAAATTACTTTTTTACACCTTGGTGGCTCAGGGAACAGGGTGGGTAACATAACGGAGATGCCAAGCAGAGCAAAAAGCAAAGTGTTCCTTCCCCAAACCATAAGAAGTGGGCAATATTTTTTGGCAACATCGCAGTCACACCTGCAAGCAAATAATGTCAATCAAAAGACTTTGTGGAGGAAATTGGCAGCATTTAATCCTGTTGCTTTTTATTGATCCCTGCAGTCCTAATATAAAGTGATGTAATAATGAACGATGTGCAGTTCCTTATTCAGGGCTGCCATGCATCAATTTTATGATGTGTATTGGCTATCTCAGTAATGACAGAACCACCACTTTTCTCTGCAGGGCTGCATTAAATCAGCATTTTAAGCTGTCAGGTAATAATTCCAAGCTTTAGAATAATAAAGTATATTTATACCATACTCCAACATCAATACAGTGAATGGAAAAACATGCTTCTTTCCTGAAGTTATTTTTTTAGAAGTCATTTCATTGTGTTAAATGGTATTTTTTTGGTTGATTTTTGTTTTCTTTTCTGGCATCCAGAAAGCCACCCTTCTCCTATAGTAACAGCACAATAAAGATGCGGAGGCTGGAAGTGAGGGAAGCCACCTGCAATTTTAGCTTAGAAAGCAAATAGCTCTGTGCAGCCAAACACACACTGAAATAGTCCAGTTCTCTTCCAAGCTTGGCTTTCCCTTTAGAAACATGGAATTCCTTTTGGATCAATCATCTCTGAGCTCTTAGTGTGTCACATCGAGGCTGAAGCTACCAAAAGATGCATGCCTGGGGCATAGCAGGTGAGAGACTCAGCCAGATGAATGCCTCACCCAGCATCCTCCTAGAAACCCAAGGTATCACCCACCACGGAATGAGGGCATGTCAGCTCCATCCCTACCCCACATCCTGCCAGCGTGACACTGAGTACCAGTAAAAGCATGATGCACTAAAGAGGGTGGCAAGGAAAACTGCCATGTTCAAATCCTGGTAAGAGAGTAATTTATGTGATTAAATCCGTTATCTCATTTCCCAGTGACCATCTGACACCAGCAGAGTGAAATCTTGTTTTCTGCTACAGCCTTGTAGTGATGGCAACATTCCCAGTATCAGAGAGAGCCTAAAAACATGTCTAGTGGTATTTAAAATGTTGGCCTATCCGAGGGGATTTGCATCTGCATGCACTCAGTGTCTATTGTATTAAAGCCATGAATCATGGCTTCTCTTGCAGAGCCAGAATGGAATTTCCCTCCCCATATCAATAAATAACTTGGCTTCCTATTCCACCCCCCCTCCCCATCTTTGTCATCTTTTCCTCCCTCTGCAGACTTGCAGACCAACTAGAGCCGAAGGCAGGACAGACAGACTGACTGGTGGCCTTGCTGCTGTGATGTTCTTCACTGGTGTGTCCCACTCGCACGCCCAGGGCACAAACCTGACCACTGAATCCTGCCATTAAGTCCCCCTCCTCTCTAAGCAGATGGAGGGGTGGTACCCGAGCCTGACTCACGCTGCCCATGGCCTTACCCTGCACCATGACGGGCTAAATGTACAGTACGTCACGGGCCAGGAGGTGACACTGCTCAAGGGATCAGCAACAGCACCTGACCTGGGGTGGCTGTTTTCAGAGACCCAGCAGCAACCCGCACACGTCACTGCAAAAGCTGATGAGGGCTCTCAGCCCTCATCATCTCAGCCCTCAATCATTTCTGATTGAGTTGGTGCAACTAAAGTAGGGAAGAAAAAACAACACTTGGGCAAATCTACATTCAAGGCTGGGCAGGCTCCTTCACATCTCACATCTGCCCTGCTAGAAAGCAAAATGGGACAGTAGTAGTAAAGAAATCCTGGACTTTGGTGTAGCATTCTATGAATAGTGGGAAGAACACTCCAACAAACAGTAGTAAAAACCAAAATAAAATAAAAAGTAGTTATTTAGGATCCCCTCAAGGCTTAACAGCCCCACTGTGGAGAACACTTTTGTAGCAAGCAAGCAAGACAACATGCCTTATTTACTCCAATTATCTGGGTGGCAAGTATGAAAATGCTTCCAGCAAGGGGAAAGCCATCCAGGACCACAGCTGTCTCTGTCCCTTCATATGTCTAGCAATATAAGGTAACTTGAGTTACAAGCCTCGTAATGTGGTGTAGCTACAGGATTAGTGATGGACTAACTAGGAATGAAAGCTGGAAAGGACACCTGGGACTCTATGTACCAGTACAGACCTCCTTACCCAGTCCCTGGGCATCACTGCAGGCACAGTCCTAATCATGGAACACTTTCATCTTCCTCAAGAGCTGGAACTCTTTCTGTCTGGAGGTTTTTCACTCAAAACACAGGCTTGAATTGTACAGAATGATGGGCTAGCACAGATTCTGCTGCTGTCAAGGTTTTGGTTGACTTCCTTCTACCTACCCTGAACTGCCCTGTGTATTAGTTTACACTATTCTGATGTGCTGGTTGCTTCACGGGACACAATCTCACCCCAACTGCGAGTTACCAGGAAGACCAGAGAGTGCTGCTGCCTCTCCCTGGTGACCTGCTGGGTGAAGGTGAGCACCCAGGACTGCAGCAGGGCTTAGCAGAAAGAGCAGAATGCAGCTTGGCTGCATGGAACTCTCCCATATTTGTCTTTCCTTCCTACTTCTACGATTCAAAGATCTTTTCTTGACAAGCTTTGCACAGAGCTTGACTTGTCAATAGACTGTCTCTATTTGCTTGATTGCTCTGGAATTCCCTCTTCAGCCAAGTGATGAACACTGCTACTCTGCATCTCTCAGAACACCCCACCCCGCACACCTCCAGGTGGTTTACTGGCATTGAAGCCAGGAAGATTTATTTTGCCCCTGTGCAGCAGTCGGGGGCATTCCCAATGCACAAATACGTGCCCTGCAGAGCACATAGGGAAACTGTCCTTAGTTTCTGATGCAGGATATGATACTTTGCAGTAACTGTTCCAGAAGTACTTTTTTTTTTTTTGCCATGCTC
>VWZY01004844.1:191603-224915 GCA_013399075.1 Chloroceryle aenea | reverse complement strand
GTCTCACCTCAGCCTCCTCTTCTCCAAAGTAAACATACCCAGCTCCTCAGCCTCTCCTCATAGGACTTGTTCTCTAACTCCCTTGGTAGCTCTAACTCCTTGGTAGCTCTCCTCTGGACACGTTCCAGCACCTCAGTGTCTTTCCTGTAATGAGGGGCCCAGAACTGAACACATTATTCGAGATGAGAATGTACGTATGGTTGCACTGAAATTAAAAGGTGATATGGTCTGAAGTGTATCTATTGTCTTGTATTGTTTGCATTAATTTTGATGATTTTTACCCCAACCTCACTGCCAGTCCAGCCCTAGTCAAGCCAATGGATTGCTCTGCCCAGTGTGTGGAGACCAACGTTCACACGCTTACCTGGTTCCTTTGTCAAGGGGAAGACATTTGGACTCGTGCTGGCACGGATTCAGATCAGGAGCACAGTGGTTAATCACCTCATCACACAGTTCACCTGAGGCAAAAGAAAAGCAATAACGCTATTAACACGTCTTGGACAACCCTGACGGAGCTCCAGCCATGATGTGCAGAGATGGCAAGGCTCCCCAGATGGAGACAGCTCAGTAATTGAGCAGGAGGTGACTATTGCTTGTGAGGGCACGTGAGACTTCATTAAATTGGGCTCTTTTGACCTCTACTGTACTGCTTCTATCACATGAATTTGAAAGTCTGGTATAAAAACCTTCTATATAAACTCCACTTGAAGACAGACTAAGGATCAAATGGGCAGTTCCTGACCCAGAACCTCTTACATCAAAGAAGAAAGTGGCACACAAGCAAAGTCGCTCGTTAGACTGTTACAGTTTCACACTGAAGCATATTTTAGCCATAGTTCATCCTCTGCCAAAGAAGCTGATGGGACATCATTCTGGAAAAGAACAACAACCCACAAACCCTCCTCCCCAAAACCTCTGCAACTCTCAGTAATAGGAACCAGCTTTAGGACTGCAGGCAATTATAAAACATTCACTATTTATAAGAGAAGTGCTAGCTCTATTGTGCTCACAGGAGATGATGTCTTCAAAAAAAAAGAAATCCATCAGATGTAAGCTCAGCTCAGCTGTTTCTAGGTATGGTGTGTTACATGCCGTGCACCTCCCTGGATTTGTGTAAATGTTAATAATTAATAGCTGCAGAGTGTTCAAACGCAGATAGTTTATTTAAATACACACCCTTCTCTTGAGTCCTAAATTATTAGGTCACACTTCAGTACCCCAGGATTTGAGATCCAGCCAAAGACCACAGAAACCTTTGCCTTCCCAAGAAACCAACAGAAACCTACCCCACACCTCCCAAAGGCTTGCAAGAAAAGCAAAGGTCAGGTATTCTCAACACAGAACCCCCCAAAGCTACAGCCCCACAGTCCTCTACGCAGCTCTATCAGAAGACCACATCTGCAGGGTTTCAAGGTTGTGCATGTCTTGTGTGCTTATACAAAGCACACACCATCATGTGAGCAATGAGTGGGAAGTGTGGGGAAGAAGGATAAGGTGGGAGGCACTGGTGGGCTTCAGTATTTTCATGAAGCTGCAGCTCCACCTGTCTTGGAGTAACCCCTTTCTCACAGATCTTTACATTTCTAACTGTAGTAGCTACGGAGAAACACTTGAAAACACAAGCCAAGCAAACCATAGAGATGAAAATGCAGATGGAAAATGCAAATCAGAACCAAGTGTCCTGTATCAGTTTCGTGCTCTGGCAGGGGTGATTGAGAGAACAATTCTGAGGGTGACTCTGGTGGTGACAGGTGTGGTTTAAGTTGTTAATGCCCCCAGGTCACTCCTTCAGGTTATGTCTCCTGCATCTCCAGCCTCCCTACAGGACAAGCTGCACAGCTCTTTATTTGACTCTTCATATTACAATGGAAGTATAATATGGACTTGTAAAAATGACTCAAGTTTTTGTTGTCATGTTTCAAACTTAAGTGATATAACATGTTTGCTTTTGAGAGCTCTCCAGCAGAAGTGAGAAAGTGGAGGAAGAATACAAACCCTGGAGGCTACCACCACATACACCCTGTGTTCACATGCCACCCATACCCTCGTGGCTTTTGGTGTGCTGGGTTTGGCAGCACTGGAGAAGCCTGGCACAGTAATCTGCTGTGGATAGTTCATTGCTCACAGTGCCAGTTATAAGACATCCAATTCCATCGGGAGCCAAAGAATCCCAGGAAGCCACAGCTATTAAATACGGCCAAGTCTTTTTAGAGCCCTGGACAAATCTTGGGCAAATGCAATGAATGCATCCAGCTCAGGAAAGGGGATGTGCCAAATACTGCAAATCCATGGGAACAGTGGAAACAGATCATTCACTGGACTTGAGGTTTGCCATTGGACTTTGTTACTCCTCAAGAGCAACTAGAGACATTCAAGTCTTACAAATATGAGCATGGCTGTCATTTGGGACAGCTATTAACACATTTTTGAGGTGGCAGAACTGGAGACAGGTCTGCTTGCTAAGCAATCCTCAAATCCACAACCCACTGACCCTCCCAAATACCAAGCAGCAAAGTGGCTCCCTTGGCCTTTGGGTAGACAGGAACATTAGCAGGGTCAGAACTCCCTAAGGTGCCTGAACAGCTGCCAGTTCATCGTCTTGGTATCCCTCAGGTCCCCTGTGTGCTACAAATCTTATGTGTAAATAAACATGAAAATAAGTAACTGGCTGGTGACATTAAAAGAACTCAATGATCTAAAACTGGAAATATTTTTGGGAGATCATTTAATAGCTGTGGATAGATGCCTTCAACTGTCTTTTCACTAGAAATGGCCAATCCATACTTTTGAAGTTTCTATTTCTTTCCCCTTTTTTTTTTTTTTAGTGGTTGTTGTTTTGAAGAAAAGGAAACAGGCTTTAAGAAAAAAAAGAAGAAAAGAACGGTTTTATAAACTCTCAAAGGAAATCATAATTCTTCTTAAAGTATTCTTCTAAGTCTTGACAAGTGCTTAGAGATCCAGTAAAAATCTCCCCAAATGTCAAATATTATGACTCACTGTGTCATTCTGAAGGCACCACTATCAAAATGTAGGAGAATTCTAGGCTAGGTACCAAACATAGCATCCAAAAAATTTATCATTTTTCAGGCAAAACTTGGAAAATTTACGGATCCTTCCTGCTCTTTTTCCCATCTATCACTCATTAGGGAGCTCACTTGGGAACGCCTTGCAGCTAGAGCAGCCTCATCTCAGGAAGAAAATACCTCTCGATACACGATTTCAGGCTCCACCAGTGTTGACTAGATGCTGCAGAAAGCATGCCAGGGAAATAAAACACTTTCTAAAAAGCAAAACCCAAGGCACCAGCCACACAAAGACTTTCTCATATTTTCTTCACTCAGAAAGTATCTGGGCCAAAATATTTGCCCTCGGACCCGAGAGTGCAATATTCATTGGCCGCTTTAATGTCCGTATCAGAGGAAAAACATGATCCTCTTTTTTTTTGGGGGAGGGGGGAGTGACACTGAGCTGCTTCTCTGTGCAGCAATTAAAGGTCTAGTCCAATTTTCTCATTGGATAGCTATGTGAACCTAAAAACAAACTGGACGTTAATCTTAGGCCAACTTCTAGCAGCACCGGTCCTCTTTGTGGAAGATATCTGATCAGGCTAGAACAACAGCAAACTTCAGTGTAATGCTTTCCCAAGAGTATATTTCTTTCCTAAGCAGTTAAGCATTTTTTTTTTTAATCCCAAATAATGATTTTATTCTCATCAAGGCACACTTTCATCAAAGGCAAAGCCAACAGATGAACATCAGTGCACCTCAATGAAGAACAGGTTAAGACCGTGTCATATATACAAGAGAAAAAACATTTATGCCATCAGATTTTTTTTCATAGGAGCCAGAGCTATTAGGTCAATAATGTTCTGTGGTCTGTGGAACTGAGGTGTGATATGAAGAAGGCACCTTTATAAAGACAGGAACATCCTCAGCTCTGTGGGCACTGCATTTCAAGCTTCTGACAGCTGCTGGTTACGTGCTGGTAATTAGTGCTCATTTAAGAGAGGGAAGCATTAGACAGATGAAGGAATCAGCCCAATTTGCCATATAAAATTTTCAGTTTTCAGATTAGAACCAAGTTGTGCTAACAGGTAGATCTCCCACTGCTGCTGTCTCATGCATTAAAAAAAAAAAAACAACCAACCCTATATATTTTTTTTAGAAAAATCATGAATTTCTTGGGGCTTTTCACATTCACTTTTCACAGGATTCACTGCTTATGAAGAGCTGCCAAGAAACATGCTTAGGCTTTGCTATAGCCTCCCATACGTCTCAGAATGCAGCCAAAACAATAGAGCAATAAAGATGACTTTTACACACAGTTTAATAATCATCTTGCTTTTTTTTCATTCCGTGTTGTCAGGAGAGCTATTTATTTCATGCCACATTAGACTTTTGAAAGCGAGGATCCACATTAAATTATTTCTCCTTAATCAGTAGAAAAGATTGGATGCAGTAACACTACTTTCTTATTTATCTGTAAGTAAAACTGCAGTTCTGAAAACAAAATCTAGACCACCAGCTTGCCAACAATGAGTTCAACAGTCTTTCTGTTGTTTCATAGGTCAGTTGTGTGATACTTTGTTCTCTCATTCAGAGATAATATTCATGAAGTAACTGATAAAGCAACATAGAAAATATTCTCATCATTAACGTGAGAGCAGCTTTTGTAGGGCCTGGAAGACTAAAAGCAAAAATGCTGTCAAGAATTTCACAATATTACTTGAGGAAAGGGAAGTGCTCACAGTGAAGAAAGGATGAAGAAAGCCTGGTCTTCAGGCTGCCCAGGGAGAAGAGATATCTCTGAGTGGTTAAATAGTGTGTTGCAATCTTCTGAACTTTGCCAGGTAAGTCAGAATGGAAATCTTCTCTTTACTGCTAATAAAAACCACCGTACTGTTTTTCTCATAAGAGATTACTCATTTTCTAGCTAATATCTTGCATCAGAAGAAATGGGGTTTGTATTTTCTTCTTCCCTTTTCAGTTATTAAAAAGCAGTCAGCGCCAATTGGAAATTTCAGGATAAAAACAGTTGGGTGGAACAGACATAGGATGTTCCTCCAAGAAAATAATTCAGTTAGGAATGTTGTTGATGTTTGATGAAAAAGATTTGAGGCTCATCTTAGAAAATAAAAGAATGAATTTTTTTACTTCCACACTGTTTCATCTTGCAATGAAGAGAAGAGAAACTTGGTGAAAATCTGTCAGTAGCAAATGCACCAGAACTGAAGAGAAACCACCATACCAAAGCTCTCTTTCTGCATTACTGATGAAGTTTGCTCTCACTTGACAAACACCACACACAATACTTAGTAGGTAAAGAAATAAAAGTTACTTTAAGCTTTTTATTCTGTGTTAATGGTTTAAAAACTCCTGAGTTTTCACGTATCAAGTTTTGGCCTATCAAGTGTGAACCTGAAGCTAGACTCCACATTGAGATTCCCAAAGTGGCTTGCTATTCAGAATTAAGAATTTTTCTAATCTCAAGGTTAAACAAAGGGAGAGCAACAAGATCTGGGTGCAGAAATAATGAGCCTTTATTTCTGAATCTTGCAGAAGGAATGTGCTCCAGTTCTACACACTGCCAAGGTATGAAAACTCACATTCAACATCACAAAAGCCACGACATCACAGTATGTACAAGAGTAACAAAAGCAATTTCCAGAGCTCTGGAAGGTGGTAACTCGCATATACCATTATCCCTCAGAACTGTGGTGTCTGGAAGAGATCCTACGTTTGCTGGACCCCCTACATTTGTGAGCCGTGTTACTTCACATGGGTGTTTCCCATTATGTGGTTTGTCTGGAATCCCTCGGGGCTCGATTCCATTACTCACACAATCTAGGGCATCCAGTCACATCTGAGATGCCAATCATTCTCTCAGATGTCCTCTCAGCACACACTGTAGGCTCGTGCTGGTCTGAATGGGGGAATGGGGAATGGGGTTGTGATCCCTTCATAACACTGTCTCTACCACTGCTTTCTCCTCATACTGATACCCTGCTCCAGTGTGGGGTCCCTCCTATGGGATACAGTCCTTCATGTACTTCTCCAACATGGTTTCTTCCCCTAGGCTGCAGTTCTTCAAGAATGTTCCAGCACGGGTCCTTTCCATGGCATATGGCTCTTCAGGAACAGATGAAGGGACACAGTTCCTGCCAGAAAACCTGCCTCTCCACTGGCTCCTCTCCATGGGCTGCAGCTCCTGCCAGGAGCCTGTTCCTTGCATGGGCTCTCCGTTGGCTGCAGCTTCTTTCAGGGCACATCTACCTGCCCTGCATGGGGTCCTCCCCAGGCTGCTCTGACGTGGTCCTTTGTGGGCTGCAGGGGGACAACCTGCTTCACTGTGGTCTCCTTCATGGGCTGCAGGGCAATTTCTGCTGCAGCCCCCAGAGTACCTCTTCCCCTGTCTTCATTTCCCTTGATATTTGCGTAGCTGCTTCTCCCATTTTTCTGTGAGTGTTGCTGATGGGATCAGCTTTGGGCAGTGGCAAGTCTGACAGGGGAGCAGCTCCTCATCTCCTCTCACGACAGACACCCCTACAGGCCCTCTCCTCTTCTGCTGCCAAACTTTTCCACGTAAACCCAAAATGATCTTTGAACCAACAGAGGACTCTTGACGTGCAGAAAGCTTTACTTGTTTCCTCCTGGCAGTTCTAACACAGCCACCACCGTGGCCTCGGAGTGCTGAGTACAGGGACTGTCCCCAGGTGGACTCTGCCTCACCCGTGCATAGGCACCACCTGCCAGTAAGCACCTAAGTAATGGGCCTGTGGTTTAACTGCTCATCCTCTCCACAGACTGGATTTAATGAATCATGAATCCCCCATGAGGATGATACTCACTCCACCCATCCTTCAAGACAGTAGCAGCTGAGATTCCATTTTCTTTGAGATATGCTGTGGTCCTGATGAACAGAGAGAAATTCTCCAGCATATCTGGTTCCCCAAACATCACATGTTCTATTTTACAGATGGGAATGTGACCAGAGGAAGAATCATAGAATGTTAGGGGTTGGAAGGGACCTTTGGACATCATCAAGTCCACCCCTCTGCCAGCACAGGAACAAAATCCTGGAGCTGAGAGCTCCACCGTGACAGGACACCCACACTGAGACTGAAGACAGGCTGCAGCCCTGCCAGTTACTGTGCTATCTCCTTCTGCAGCCCCAGTACAATGAGATAAGAGAGTCCAATCTGATAGTAATGACTTGTGGTTCTCTCTTAATAAAGCAGGGCTGGTGGGATTAGGTTCTTAAACAAAGCTAAAACCTTCCAGCACTTCACATTCGTAGTCAAACAAGTGGGAAATGTGGGTGCCTTTTTATTTTTTGCACAGAAAGCAAACACACTTCACATTGCCAAGTAACTCAAACTGAGAAACTTCCATGTAAGGCAGAATTCCTTCAAATAAAAGCAAGAAAGAAACTACACCAAACTCTGACCACAGTTTTGTCTGTTTGTCTCGAGGAAATTACAGATGAAGTTCCAAAGTTTTAAAAGATGCTGATAGTTAAGTGCTTGTTTAAGCCTTCAGTGCTTAGTAGGGAGCCCAAATCCTTGTGGAACCACAAGGCTGAACCATGCTGCCTAAAAACTTCCTCTTCCTATGTCAAACACCCAGTGAAAAGCCTACAAGGGAGAAAACAACCAACAGTGCAATGGTCCAGCTCAGCTTCACGCAGCTGCCACTGGTGCTCCAGCAAAGAGTGTCAGCCACAAGTCACCACAGAACTTCTGTCTTCCAGAGTCATTTGGCTTGGCTAAGTGCTTGGCTTTGGCCACGCAGCACTGCCAGGGTCAGAGATGCCAGCAAACGGGATCAGAGCCCCTGGCAGTGAATAGTGTGCTGTCTAAAAGTAGCACAACTGCAAAAACTCCAGATCCCATCTACCACAGGACACCACAAGGTCCCCTAAGGTAAAATAGATCTTAGGCTTGTCTTCCAAACACATAAAACCAGAAATAGTTTCTAGCTTTTTTGTTGTCGTTGTTTGCTTTTTTGCTTTGGTTTGTTTTCAGAGAGTTATTTTTTTCTGTGATACAAAACCACTTGCAGCTTTTCCCAGGGAAAAAAACTATTTTGGAACCCTTGCTCCTCCCTCTCCCCACCATGGGATGCCATGTACTTTAAAAAAGACCTATTTCCAGTAGTAGAAGCCACTAGGTTTTTTTATTTTTACTTTTTCTAGGTTTCAGAACAAAGAGGTGTGACTATTTTCTGAGGTTTTTAGCATCCTTAGGAAAAACTGCAATATTTCCTGATATTTTCTGGGTGCAAGTGCTTCACATTTCTGCCTTCTGATTCTAAAATCAAATAGACAGGAAGAAGGAAAAGCCACAGCAAAGAAGCAGGACAAAATAAACTATCGACTAAAGCATAAAACCATACAAAGCAGATAGCACATGTTTGGTAGAGCCCATCTGGTCCTTTATCTATGTCTGGGCACCTCCTCAAGTGAAAGTGCAGAGCACAGAGAGACTCAGGAGAGGGTCTCTTCTGGAGGTACGACGTTCTACAGTTGAACCTAGAACTACAAGCAAAGCAGTGATGCCTCTCAAGGAGGTCCATGACAGTAGTGAATAGAAAAAAAAGAAGGGAAGGGAAAAAATTTAGAATAAAATTCATACATTTCTAACCCACAAAGCTTGGGAGAGAGCACAGTGTTTATATCAACAGTGGGAGAGAGGCCTTGTTAAAGCCAAAACACACCCATTAGAAAAATACAAAAAGGAAAAGAATCCTGATGAGATTCCCCTGCCTGATCTCATTCACAGCTTCCTCTTGCAATGCTCCATTTTCTTCCAATGTTTCTTGTTGAAGGGGAGGAAAGTCTACCAAAGTGTAAGGAGGAGCTATGATCCATCAAGGGGTCCAGCCAGGTTGTGAACCAGCCCACAGATTGCTCAGGCTTCAGCAATCTGGGTCCAGGATGATCCAAGAGGAAATACATGTTTATAATTTAGCTTCAGGATGAAAAGAATCAGTTGGGGAAAGGGAAAAAATAAGCCTTCAGCTGACAATAAAAGCCAGGACTCTGCTATGCAGCATGAATATTGGTTTGTTATGTAAATACAGGCAACAAACGTTGAAAATATTGACCTGAAAATGGTGAGGAAACCTGGTGGTGCAGGAAAGGGCTTGGATCTTTTCTATGGCACTCAGCCATGCGTTTGCTCTCAGTTTCATCACCTTTTAACTTATGTTTGCCTATTTCATAGAATCCGTTTGTATTTGCCCACTGGTTTAAAGCTGTTAGATGGACATGAACTAGGAAGGAGGGTTATTGTACGTGTGTGGAGGGGATTTGGTGGATTTTTTTTTCTTTTTTTCTTTTTAAATGAAAGTGAAATAGATCTGGAGTGTGGGAAATTCCTTCCCTCAGCAGTCACTTAGCAAATTGGCCATTTTTCATCTACTTGGAGAGGGGGGAATGTCAAAGAATTTTCAAGGAAAATACTGCAGAAAGTTACTAATTGAAGAAAGATCTTTGGCCTTCATTATTCTAACCAATGAAAGAAAAAATTATTCATTGTTATTTGGGATACTGTTTCCTAAAAAGGCTGTAACAAGCAAAGCTAGAGAGGCAGAAGATAAAGCAGGAAAATACCAAGGTACAGAAAAACCCCAACCCTGCATACTGCAACTCTGGCAATAGCCAACTTTTCCAACACATGCATTTTTAATTTGCATTTCATTTAGCAACATAAGATTTACTATCATGATTTAACCATTAATTAACTAAACTAAGGGGGACCCCAGATATTTCTTACAGAACAACACACACATGCTATTGGAGCTTCTTCCTCCCTGTATGCAGACTATTCTTTGCCTTACAACACACATTTATTACATGCATGCAGGGTTTACTGTAAAATCACTGCAGTCTTGCCAGTATTAAGGCAACTAAGCCCACAAGAATGAGGAGGGACTCAGACTACCTCCCTACTCCGCTGTGCTACCAGAGCCTGCCCACCTCTAGAGGCAAGAAGAGAAAGAATCTGCAATAGCTGAGCTGGGCATCTACAGCCAGCAGCCTGAACATGGCTCAAAACATCACAGGTTATCAGAACCGAAGCATCCAGTCTGGTCTCCAGTGTAGCACAAGGCATGCTTGAATTAACTTGTGTTAGTCTGCTGAGAAGTCCAGCTGATATCTAGAACCAACTACTCTTGTATGATAGCACTGATAAAACCAGATGATCTCGACTTGTTCAGCCACTTTGTCTGCTTCTCCACGACTCACCTATGTGCTCCCATGGCATTGCTTTAGCTGATGTTCATTCAATCAAGCACCTTTTGAGGAGGGCCAATTTCTTGTGTTTGGATTCAGCTCTTAGAGGACTCTCAAAACCATGTCTCAGATCTGCTTCGCTTGCATGCAGCTTTTGTTTGGCTGATGGCTTCAATTCTTCCAGCCACTTGATGCTGTCCCCTGCCTGTCTGCTCTGCAAGGGCCAGGTGCACCACTTGGGGACATTTCAGCCCAGCCAGCTGCACTGCAGTGAGTCCCTCCAGGTGACTGATCAGCTTGGATGGAATCCCCCCCTCCAACATGGAGATAAAGCAGGTTGAGGCAATTCTTTCTTCACTAAACTCCTCCATTTTTTAAGCAATGTGAACTATTGTAACCCTTCAGATTTCTAATTTAAGCAACATTCCTATTTTTGCAAACTTTTTCACTTAAAATTCATAATGCATTTTCCAGAAGTATTTCCTGCTCTTCCTGAAAAACTCACTTTGTTTCAACTGTAGTCAAAGCTGTTGTCAAAGCCTGCCTTGTGATCACAAACAGCATGTGTGGAACCCACATTATGAGGTTGGGGTGTTGTACTCCACAAACTCCTGCTAATAAGCATTAACACAGCGTAGATAATAGTCAGGTTAAAAAAAAAATAAAAAAAAAATCTGGAAGTTGATTTAAGATATTTCAAACCAGATTCTGAGGTATCACTGAGTTCTCTGCTCCCTAACCACACTGTCATTTGGGAAGAAATCCCAACCTAGTTGTTTCCTACCTTTTTTGTGTAAAAAAGAATAGAAAATCTGCAATGTGCTTCTGAAAAGGAAAGCACATTTGCATATATACCGGATTCAGATACTTACTAGATAAGTCTTTTCTTGGCTGGGCAAATGTATTTCCTCTTGTAAATGTAAAGAAACCACCCAAGAATAGCTTCCATAAATAGTGCACAAGTAAGCACAATGGGCTCGACATCCTGTAAGCAAAACTCTTTACTCTAAGCTGAAGTTTTTCAGTTTTTGGCAGAAAGATCATTTTAGAACTCCAATAAATGTACATTAAAGTCATAAGGCTTTTCTGAGCTAAAGATTTACATGGGCCTCCTTTGCATCGGCCACAAAAGTATTTTAAGAGTTTGGAAATTCTAGAAGCTTTCCTCCTGCCTTACTCAGCCACTCAAGCTTGATCCTCATTAAATCCCCTGACATGTAATATATTCCAGGGTACAAGAAGCCCTTCATTACTTCTCCATGCTTAGAAGGTAATAAACCCATTTCAAAGGATGGAAGGAGGAACTGTTGCAGGTGTTTCCTTGCCACTCCACGCTGAGCCAGGAAGGCTGTGCGAAGGCAGTTGGAATGACTCAACGCTACGCTCCAGTAAGGACTGCAGAAAAAGCAGTTTGAGGTTCCAGGTAGGAGGCTTTCTGTGCTCGTAGAGGGTTTAGGAAGGAATCTGAAATGCAGGATGGATGCTGGAGATACTGTGATTCCATTTTTAGCTCAGTCACCAGCTCCTGTCACCATGGAGCCGGCAGGTGACCGCACATCTGCTGAGCTGGGCTAACTGCCCTGGGCGCACCTTGAAGACTACAACCGAGCCTACAGGTTCTGACACAGCCTCTGCTTCTCCGTTTGTGAAACGGACATAATGAGTGGAAATGGCACATTGGCAGGCTCATTTAATTTCATAAATGTGGACCTCTGTGATCTCAGGTGAAAGCCATGCCCCAAAAGCTATTTTCCTACCACAATTTAACCAGCAACTAGTTTTATTTTTCAAGATTCGGAACAGATGTGTATCAGACTCACTCAGTACTGGGAATATTTCTGAAATACATTCAGAGAATGTGTGTGCAGGAGTACAGATTTAAATGACACCTGAAACTTCACTTGTTTTTTTTTTAAATGCATTTTACAATGAGGCATCAGTATTTTGACTCAGAAAAGCGGCCACCTTTGTGAGCTTGTGTATTGTAATATTGGTAGCACTAACACTTTTCCAGTGAGACATCCAGGCTGTTTCAAAATGGGACTAGATTCTTGGTTAATTTTACACTCATGGGCAAAGAAAACATGCATTGGGACTCTTCCCTTCAGGCACTCCTCACAGAGTCGTGTTCTTTGGCTGTGGTCCTCTCTTACCTGTGTAATTAGGAGGACAGAGACAGACGTAGTTGTTGATCCCATCCACACATGTAGAGTTATTCTCACAGTCGTTATCCTCACAGTCATCTGGGTTTATTTCACACCTCTCCCCCTCATACCCAAGGAGACACGAACAGCTTTAGAGAAAGAAAAAAATTAATATAAAAGTTAACACAGATCTGAAGGGGCAGGAGGAGATTTGAGGTATAAAACTGAAATTAAAACATATAGAAGTGAATTGCTGGAGTAGTACAGAGCACTTTCATCCTATGTCTTTGGTGATGGTTCAGGAGGTCATAGAATTATTTACATGAGACACAAAAGCATCAGCAGGAGACAGCCTCTGTCGTGTTCCCCTTTGCTTGCCTTGCTGCTAACCTTGCCCTGAATTGAAGCAAGCACCTCCAGGACAGGAGACCCAGCACTCATCACAATATTCAAACCGTTGGCCTCTCTGTTGATGATTTTGTGAGTATGTGGATACTCACCTACTGAGCACTGCACAGCACAGGGCAACTTGGCAGCTTTCAGATAGCTCGCTCTCTTTAAAGAGCAAGGGCTTGAAGTGAGTTCACAGACATGGACATTTTCTTCTCATTACCACTTTATCACTTGTCCAAACAAGGAATGTTTGGGAATGATTGCTTCTACAACTGCGCTCAGGTTTCAGTACTTCTACAGCTAGAAGCTGAGGGAGCTGCAGAAGAGCTGCTGATACCCAGAGAATCCAACTAACACACAAACAATGGCAGCGCTGGTAACGGGTCTGTGACGATGTGGACGCCACTGAGGAACAATTGCACTAAATATTTTATCTCACAAGGCTGTGATGTATGGTCCCTTGAGGCAGTAGAAGAAACTAAGTGGTGGAAGAATGACTTCAATTTTGTTTTCAGTCTCTGTTTCCTCTCCAGATCTAGACGTGATGGTTGCTAAGAGAACCTTTATATTTTAAACGAGTTATAAGTGATGAAGAGGTGGAGGCCATGGTTTCCTAGAAGAGTCTAAAAACATGTGTTAAGTGCTCCAGTAATTTCAGTGGCTTCTAAGAAGACAACAGTGACATCTGAAGTGATAGTTCTGAAGCACCAGGATTGCTGTTCACTGGTCACAGAAAGCGGGTGTGTGTAAGGGAAGGGTTGTTTTGACTCTCAGTCCAAACTACACATTCACCCAGCTGTTCATTTCCTTTCCCATGCAAGTTCTGGTGGCAGAAAAGGAAGGGAACAAAAGTAAAGCACTGCTGATTGATGAGGATGAAAACCAGAAAGCTCCAGAGCATTTGCACTAATTGCCATCCACTGCTTTCTGAAAGCAGGAGAATTTCCAGAGCAGAGAGAGCTGCAGGGCACCGTTTTTCAGCTCAGATGGACAAAGTGGACATGGGGTGATTATCCTGCTTTATGCAAGAGTCATGAGATTGAGGTGGGGAATGCTCTGGAGAAATAGGATGTCTTCAGAATCTGTGAAGAAATCTGCAGCACTTCTGGGCTGGTTGCTCTCAGCATGACATTTGCTTCTCCCTGTGTACCACAGAGTGAGGAGGACACAGGGACACCCAAGAGGGAGATGGACCAGAGCTCTACATCCACCTTCAGCAGGTCCTAGGTTGGAGCCCAAGGATAAGGTCAGATTCTTCATGTGCAACCGCACAAACTAAGGGAACAACAAAGTGGAAGAAAAAAAGGTGGGGAATGTGTCTTGAGTCACCACAACAGTAAGATCTTCTAGATGAGTACGGAACAGGCATATAGGTCACAGGCTAGCAGTCATCTTCATTCAGTCCTGCAGGGACCATTTATAGGTCATGAGAGCTAGGAAACCTTCACCGTGAATAACCAAAGCCAAACTGCTCAAATAAATCTAATTTAGGACACAATAAATCAATAAGAAATATTTTCTTTTCCTGTCTCAAGCTCATTATTGCTAATAAAATATGTCCTCTTGCTGACCCTGCAATGATCCAGAGGATCACAGGAGGTAGATAAGAGAGAAGAGCTGGCACACCATCTTTTGTGGCCAAGCAAGCGTTGGGGAGGGGGTTAAAGACATCTAATTAAATACAGTGACAGATTCATCACGTCTCCCTTTTCGATTACAAAACCCCATTTTCAGGATTTTATAACTCAGCCATAAAAATATGCTGCAGGCTGCAACTTGGCATCCAAGGTCTCCGTTTGGGAGCACGAAGTTTTCTCTCCATTTAAAGAAGAGTAACAAGAGTAGCTTTGTGCTGGCTATTTCTCTGCGAATGTAACACCCTTTTCCTTCCACAAAAGGACTGGGACAGCTTTGGATGCATGCAATTAGAAATGACATTATTAAATACTATCCCAGTAATGGTTCAACTCAGTAGAGTTACCATTAGTAACAATCCATATGGGATTGTTAACGTACAATTGCTCTGTATTAGGACACATTCCATGCTGAAGGAAATGTCAGCATAATTGATGACATTTGGCTACTAGTCCCTGTGTATTATAGGGAGTCTTTACATTATTGCTTACGTACGAGGCTTTGTTTTGATTTGCATTCAAATGTGCCAAATATGAGGGCTGAAATAAAGAGATAAAAACATACAGTTTGGGACCTGGATTGAACCATATGTTGAAAGAGTTGCAGCTTGGGACTGTTTGTATGTATTTTCCCAGAAAAAGCTTAGAAGAAAAATGAAGTTTGCAGTGACTGGAAGGTCATCAAACTTGGGTTCCAGCTGACCGAGAGAGAAAATTAATTCCAGAGACAATGATGAAAGCTTTGTCCTCACTAAACAGTGAAGCGGTGTGAGACAGCATTTCATCTGGACCTCGGAAACAATGGGGCCATGCAGGAAAGAACCATTTTCTAAGATGCTGTGATCTCTTAAAGGTCCCAATTCCCTATTCCTCCAGTTGAGGGATTTTCTGTTAGTGCCATGTTTTTCTAAGAATAAAGAACTAAATAAAACCCCATTATCCACTGAAGGCGCAAGGGAACACAGAACTGAATGACAACATTTTGGGGGCAAACCTTTGGAGCTGAAGTATACTGACAATTTTGGAAGTTTACTATATTCTTTTTTTGTTGTTCATAAACCCTAATGAAATAGTTTAGTCATGAAAACAGTCATGCATGCAGTGTATCAGATTTACTAAAACCAGCATTTCAACAGAGATAGTCCCAGCTTCTTCAGGAATATTATGGTTTCTTAGTAAAGTTTTCCTTGAACTAGGCAGAACTAACACTAGGGAGTTAATCAGCTGCAGGATTTTTACATTTATGAGGGAACTTAAGGTTTGTGGAAAAATGCTAAAGAAAACGCTCTGGAAAAGGAAGGGGGGGTTATAAGGAGAGGAGGTAAAGTAATCCAGAGACTTTGCTTCGCAACACTGTAGGTTATCAAAGATCAGCTGGTTGCCTGTGGGTAACTGAAGCAGAGCTGACAGCTCTGCCTTCTTTGTCAAAGCCTCCCTTACAGGCGTGCTAAATGACCAGGACACATCTGATTGACCATCTTATTTTTTATCGTACTCGATGAAGACCGTTTTTTGGCAACCTTTTGTCAAAGAAGACATAGATTAGATTAGAATGAGCAATTCAAAGGGAGGAAGAACTTCACCTTTTTAATCCCTGGAGCCACACGATGCCACTTAACTATTCTTTCATACAGAAGTTATCCCTACCTCAGAATTTCTCAGAACTGGAATAGTACAAGAATAAAAGCTGCCCAGAAGAACTCCAGCTGAACCTCTGCCCTTCAGCTGTCCCATCAGGACCTGCTATTACAACAAACCTGAGCGCCTCCATCCCCTGCTGCTGCCAGCTCCTGCAGGTACCAGGCACAGCGGGCGAGTCAGGCTGGAATCTCAGTCATAACTCTGAATTTCCTGCCTGTGTCTGGGGAACATCACCACCTTAGCATTATTTAAAAGGTAATTTTCTTGTCTAAGGCTGCAGAAACTTGAGAGTTAAACTGCTTGGCATTTCACAGGGAGAGAGCTTTGGCTTAAGTTTCCTTTTTTACAAGAGTAAAGATTTGACAAGTTTGGCAGCGGAGCTTGTGTATGAATATATTTCCCTAGGGAAGAGAATATACAGAAGATATAATTTCTTTTACAGGCCACACAACAGAAAAATCCAAGGAGGCCTCTCATGAAAATGTTTTTGACATCCGCTTCCTCACAGCATATAATCTAAGGCGGTGTTTTCCCATCCCCATGAACACGATTTATATGCACGTAACTCTGACTGCTGCCATCCACTGGAGAGGAGATTTGCCCCCCCAAAAAACCCCAAACCAACCCAACCCAAGCAACCAAATTCAATCTCAAAATGTGTCTTTATATTCCCTGTCACGGGCCGTTCCATCCCCACGCTGCATTTCTCTACGACACACTAAAGTTCCAAGCTCCTCTTCTGCAGAGCAGCTGGGGCTATGGACTGCCTGAATTAAAAGCATGGAGAGAAAATAGAGCAAGGCATAAACAGATCATTCAATATTATGAAGCAAGATTTTGACGAGATATGGTTTTATGTGTCCTTTATTGGAGCAAGTGAAACTATATAAATGACTATAAAAGCAGAAACCTTCCCTGAAAAGCCCCAAATGTTGTTAAGCAACAAAACCACCGCTGCAGTTTTATAGCAGATCTCAACAACAACGTCCATTTGGAACCCAAGCAAAGGCTCTGAAATTGTAAAATTATTCGTGAGAAAAATTCAGAAGTAGATTTCATTTCAGGTCATTCAAAACTTTTTACCACAGACCAAAATAAAAATGCTAAAGAAAAACCCGATCCAAAATCTAAGCTGTAGCCTTTCATTCTGGTATTATGGGTGTTATAAAATGTTTTACTACTAGCACATTTTTAGTATCGGCTAGATGTTTGAAAAATGACAACTGTGAGACAGAAAACAGATATTCTAATATGGTACAACTTTGCTGTGGCAGAATCTGGCAAGAGCCAGCTAAACAGTATTACACGAGGGTGACCAGAAGGGAGCCTGAACTGAAGACCACCAGACCTTTCTTTCTCTCAAGTAGAAACTGCACGTGTACTTTTACTCAAAAAAATGCCAGGCCTGCTAAAATCTGAATCAAGAAGGGGTGTACCAGGTCAGAGCAGTGGTTGCACTGAAATCTAGGGGTCCTGTCAAGCAGCATTACCACTGCCATGTGCTATGGTATGCAGAGCTGCCTCCTCATCTTCTCCCACCACCACACACCATAAACACTACAAACGCATCTCCACCCAGGAGATGGGCTCTTCTGCTCTGCTCAGAGCTTTGTCACAGGTGCTCAGCCTGAGCTCTAAAGTGCCCCCCATGGGGACATGGCCACGTGTGATTTACTCCTCCCATCTTGGAAAGCCTCAGGGTGTTACTTGTAACAGAACCTGCCATCAGCCTTCATCCCCACCAACCTACATTTTCCACTGTGGTATCACCAGTGTTCTCCTGTGTCCAGCACGTGCTGGATCCATTTCTCTAAGGGGGGAATTCTTGAAGGCAGGCGTGGAGACACAGGGAAGCTTTGGGGCATTTCTTTCATTTTCTGCTCCCTTATTCATCCCACCCACAGGGCACATCAGAAGCTCTTCCATGCCTCATTCCCACTGGAGGGATTTGGGGATGCAAAAAGAAGCCACAATGCTTTTCTGGAACCACAAAGGCATCCTACCATTGGTAGGGGAATGGGAAAGGGGTGCTAACTGCACTTCAAGTCCTGCCACCCAAACTTTCACCTGGCCCTTTCTATTTTGGGAAAAAAATCCCATAAAATGGGATAAGCCCTGAGACAATAGGGGTTTGTTGACTTGGTGAACAAACAGTTAACCTCAGTTGGAACAGTCTTAATCACAGCTGAAACCAAACTGGAGTCAAACTGAAAAAATATCCTGGTTTGACTCCCTGCTTCCACCATTTATAAACCTTGCAGTTCTGTGTCTCCCTCCAGCTGTTATTGATAGGAAGCTATATATAGGAAAGGACAAAGCAGCAGCCTCAATAATGTAGAAAAGCTTTAAAGAAGCGAAGCTTTTGTATATGCAATTGAAAAAACAGCATGGTGTACTTTTGCACATATTTGTGCAAGAAATAACATAAATATAGAGGAGCAGATCTAGGAAAATGTCAGCAACACTTCTCTAAAAAAGAATTTTAAAATGCTATCAGCTTTAATGACTAGAGGGCAAGCCTCAAACTTGTGTTTTCTTAGCTCTAAAGTAGTGACAGTACCAGCACAGATCTCCCAGTTACCTCATGAAAATTTCTGCCCTTCTCTTGGAGTCTCCCCACCTTTGCCACATCTTTCTAACATGGGAAAACCAAAACCCATAGCGTCCATCTGTAAAGGTTATTCTCTTTCAGGCACAGTGCTCAAGACATGGCAATCTCCCCACATTTTTTAATTGTTTCTTTAACGTCTGTTTGCCGACAAGATTCTTCAGTATGAAAACATTTTGCATCTGGTTGTCAAGCAACAGATGCTTACTTTATAAATACAAAAAAAGGGTATATGTGAGTTTGATATGCCCCGAGGAAAATTAGCATACAGATAACAATGCAGATCGGGAAGATCTGCTCAAAATAGCTCTTTAGAGGATATTCCATTATGAGAAAATAAGGAGGCCTGTTTCAGAGGAAACAATATGTCACACCAACGAAACCAATTACTTTGTGTGGTAAATAGGAGTGTCAAATGCAGCAGCTTTCATGAAGTAGCCATTATAGTTCATTAATGCAAATTAGAAACACATTTAATTTTATAAACTCATTTTAAATGAGCTTTGCATTACTACCTGAATCCATCTTTATTTGCCTCGGTGAGGTGGCAGGTCCCTCCATTCTGACATGGATTTTGAATGCAAGAATTAATGGGCACGCTGCAGTCTCGACCCTGTTTGGGAAAATTCAAAAGAAAGGAGGTTAGCAAGACTCATGTCATCTCAAATAATGTCTCTTACTCCCTCACCCTACGTGTGGCACCATTCACAGGAGGTCTGTGGTCTTCAGACCCACCACATCACCCAATGTCCTTTATTGATTGTCAGATATATTCATCAATTAAATGAGAAATTGGACAGGCAGCTGTTCTGACCAACAGGATTTGTATCTTGGTATCATTTCAGTTCCAATATTTTAGGTAAATCTTTGGCAGGGGGGTTGGACTCGATGATCTCCAGCGGTCTCTTCCAGCCCCTACCTTTCTCTGATTCAATGATTTGACTTTTAAGGAAGTCACAGGTTTCATCATTACTCTCTATTCTCTAGTGTTAGTTACAGCGAGGAGAATGAACCATGACCAAAGGTAAGCAGAAGGCCACACACAGTCATCATGAGACCACGTAGAGTCAGTGCTCACTCAACCACGGTTACCGAGTGCTCGGTTAAACACGGCAGCAGCACAACCCTACACGTTACTGCCCACTGGCAGTCTGAAGGGGAACATTCAGTTTTATCCCGGGAGTTGAACCCACCAAATCCTGTTGGAGATTGCCCTGAAATATACATCAGCTCCAACTGAATTTCACCAGCTTGAGCAACCTCCACTGTTACCAGATGACTTTTTATCGGCGCTCCAAGGCATAGACATACTTCTCTGATCATTATATTCTGCTGATTGGAAGCTATTTGTAAAATTGGACAATATATCAAAGAGTTTGGTCTTGCTTTTCAGTTACTCACAGAGGAGGGTGGAATAAAGACACCTGAAAGCCTCAATACTCAAGGGATCTGTGCAATCACCAGAAGTTCAGGAGATGGCTCAACTCTTCCTACTGAAGATCCTGTTATTAATGGCCCTCTGCCAGCTCATCTGCTGGAAAGCTGAGAGGTGACTTCAGTCAAGATGAGTAAAATATCTCAGGAGATACGTTAATTCAGTCAAGGTGGTTATTTTGTTCGTTCCCCACCCCTGGGTTTGAAAACCATTATGCTGTACTTTAGAGGAATACCAGTGGTATTTGTAAGTTTGTAAACAAGGAGGACAGAGGCCAGCCCATGACCCTGGCTCGCAACAGACATAACTTTTGTGTATCAGCATTGAACGCGACCCTACCACTGCCACCTCCCCTTGCTGACAACACTCATCAGACATCAATCCTTTCTCCACCACATTTGCAACCACTTCCAACCCTTTTCAGACTTTACGTGCCTGGTGTGATGCACTGGAGCAGGGGACACTCAGATTCTACACTCTTCACTTTTTTTTATGATGGCCATATTGTCAAAGTGAAGCACTGCACGCGAGAGCACCAACTCTTAGTTGTTCCTCCACCTAACTTTGAGACTTTGATGAATTAAGAACAGCTTGAGAAGCCTAACACTGTACTTGGGAGATACCTGACAATGATTTGCTTGCTTCAGGATACATACAGTGGGGTTAGAAAAGGACTATCAAAATGCTCAAGGAGATAGAGCAACTACTTTAGAAGAAGACTCTGCAAAGACTAGGGCTCTTTCATCTGGGAAGAAGAAAACTGATGGGGGTGATGTGATTGAGGTTTACAAAATCATGGAGATGGTGAATGCAGAATTTGTCACTCACTAAATCCCTCTGTAGTAGATGTACACTTACTGGTGCTAGAAGATGAGCTTCATATAGATAAAAGAAAATGCTACTTCCGAAGTGTGAGCTTCTGGGATGGTTTTCTCATCTTCTTATGTTAAAGTTGGTTGAAAAGCTCATTTGGCTCTCAACAACAACAGAAAAATTCCTTACCTTTTTTTCCAAAAGAACCTCCCTGCTTCTTGAACCAAGACTACACAGTTTTCTGCATGGTAAGGGAACAGATCTCTCAGGAAAACCACTTCAGGGTGATTTGATCAGTTTGTCTGTGGCTGCATATCCATTTGGGAAATCTCACTCTTGAGCAAAGAACAGATAGGCTGGCCACATCTTCCCAGCCCTTGTTTATCATTGCCCACCTCTCTCTAGAACAAATAGGCTGGCCACATCTCCCCAGCCCTTGTTTATCATTGCCCACCTCTCTCTCATCCTCCAGTGATCAGAAGCTCATGCTCAGCTCTGGACTGGACTCATTTCCAGCAATGTGCCCAGCCTGGAGGTGACAAGCCAGCAGAGAGGACTGTGCTGGTTCTGTGACAGCTCAAGCTCCAGTCATGCTTTAAGTACTATATAAAAAATAGTAGCAAACTTAATTTGTCTCGAGTGCTTGTCTTGAAATCGGTGCAGCCCCAGGTAAACCTCCTCAAGGCATTAGCAAAGCCAGGCTGGCAGGGTTCCTCTGACCCGGTCTCTCCACCCGTGGTGCTAGGCTCTGCCATTCACCTCTTAAGGTTCAGTCCTGCAAATACTACTGAACTCGGGGGGTTTTGTCAGGTAGGACACACTGCCATGGGCTGTGAGAAGACAAGAGGCACACAGTGATGACACTTTCATCCAACACCACAGAGGAGCTTTCTTAGAGAAATGGAAGATGAAGATATTTCTTAAGGTCCCCAGCACTTCCCAGGAGAACCACTCTGCATGTTAAAATTTGTGCAAACACAAGGAAACTGAGACACCTTTTTCCTGGGTTGAATCAAAAGAGAAACATTTCCAAGGCACAACTGAAAGCCCTGTCCAAGCCCCTCGCTGTGAGTTCACTGCCCCAGTACCGCAGCGCGGACAGCACGCGAAGAGCTCACCCAGGACCTGGCAGAGAGGGCTCCTGCTTCAGCCCCGCCGGCGTTGCCAAACAGCCTGTCCTTCTCCATCTGAAATCCTGAGCCCCCAGATGTCTCTGGGAAGAACTGGGAAAGTGCCGAGGGAAGCTCACGCAGGTTTTATTTTGGCACCCTGTGGCCCACAGCCCTTCACGGCTGCGAGCCACGCAGCATCAGCACGAGTCCACTGCCACCCTTGGGCAACACTGCCTGGTTCGGGCCAGGGTTGTGAACCCCCTGCTCACCACCTCACCCTAGCGAGCCTGGGAGATACTGGTGTTTAGATTTCTAAGATCACAAATACTTCTCCGGTGTCCCTGAAGCATTGACTCTTTAGTAGATACTTCAGTAACATCAGTTACTTCTGTTCCACACAAGCTCTTCATGCCTGTATCACTAAAATACCAAACCTGTTGCAGCTAAGTGGGGCAAGAAGCAAAGCAGAGACCACAGTACCTGTTTGTCTGAAGGTTTTTGCCATGGTTGAACACTGTGTGAAACAATCCCATCGATTCTAATGTAATTACTCAGATCATTTTGAATGTTCTTGTAAAAATTTAATAAAGATCAATGGTAAAATGAGAGCAAGACATTTTCAGTCTCTCTCGTCAGAACAGAAAATTTCTTGTGACTTAGACTCAGCTCTCATTTCTGTACTGAACATGAATTACTGGCTTCTTGGGCCTCAGGCACCATGGAAACTGATTAGTATGTGCTACTGAATTGGACTTAATTACAACACTAGGTTGCTAGGTGGCTTTAGGAAAAGGAAAAGTCTCTTAGACTCAGTTTACTCATTGTCCTAATGGGCAAACACCACACTCCTTCTCTGAGGTTTCTCTTTCTCCAAGCTGACTTTATCAACAGCACTGAGAGCCCACAAACCAAGTACAATTCCTCAAACACAGAGAAGTATGAAAACCAAGGAACTCTGAAAGGAGAGAACCTGCAGAAAATATCCTTACTAATAAATCCACAGCAAAGCAAGGCCATTTTATTTCTGTGTAAGACTGTCACTACCCAGAAGAGCCTAAAGACATCCCAGAACCATCTTTCAAATGAATAATGCAAGGCTCTAGTCTCAATTTACAGGAAGACTGTTCTTACTGAAAAATGGAATTGCTGTCAAGCATCGCTAAAATTAATTTATCTGTGAGTTGGGAAAAACTCTCTGAATTCCATTCCCTGGAAATAACTGTTGTTACAAAGGAGAACAGTGGATATCTGCTTCGAGACTAAAGAGCCTTTTAATGACGGCTGAATCAGAAAAATAGGTGCAGACTTTGTTTCAAGGACAGGCAGGAAGGTATGACTGCCTCAGCAATTCACAGCAAGAGGATGAAGGTCCCTCTGTGTGTAATATTTTATTTCTAGAGCTTTTTCAAGCTGCAGTAAATTTTTCTCTGGTCTGATAGGAAAGCATCAGATCCAAAACACTTTTATATAATTTCTCTCTTTTTTCTGTAGAGAGGAAAGGATTAGGTGTTGAAACTTAAAATTTCTGCAACTAATCAGAAGAGGTGTATTTCCAGGGTCCAGCTGCCTTTTTAAATCTGAAACACCTCAGCTGGACCAGATTTTATCTGGGCTGCTCCAGCTCCATAATTCAGTGAATGAGAACAGAACCTGTCCACTGTACTTCCAAAGTGTCAGGTCTTCATTTTGTACTCAACAGTAATTAACAGTGCTGGACACTAGTGTATATACAAGCTGTTCCTCAGCACTGCTGTGCCAAATTCTAGCCTTTAGCAGGATCCAAACATTACATCATGATTAGCAAAACAATGAAGAATAAGCAGCAAAAGCTAATAAGGACCTCAGTAGGAAGAACAAAGAATAACGTGATAAAACCAGCACTCATTTGATTTTGATTTTACAATCTTTCAACCACTGCAGGGATTTTTTTTTAATGAATTTTCAGAAATTAGCATCATCTCTGAAGGCTGAAAGCTTCATTCAAGATTGCATGGCAGGGATTTGACCTCTGTCCACTTTAATGTGATCCTTCACCCGTTTCTAACAGCAGTGGGCACTGATAAGAGGCGGCAGCAGGAAGCTCACCGTGGGCACAAGGTAGAAACCTCCTGGTGTATAAAACTATCACTGCTGACTGCAGCAGGAAGATGATCCAGCCAGTGATGGAGACACCTGCAGACAGTCTATCCACCTTCAGTGGTGTGTGAACAGGGAGACCTCTTTCCAGCTCATTACAGCCTTGTTCAATGACTGCAGTGTTTTAAAGCGTGCTGGAAAAAGGAGCTATACAAAAGTACCACCAAAGTTTATTCAAGTTGTTAACAATATACAGTGTGTTCATAACAAATTTTATTTGGATGGTGTATGTAGAGAACAGATGGTTGTGGTTCATGTGTTTAGTAAAAATACGAGATGAAGACAAATATAGTTGATAGAGACTTTAAATTAAGAACAAGGAAATTTTCATAAACAACTTAATTATCAAGCTCTAAATAGAGCTAAAGCTTTTAGGGAAATCAGACAAAACTACCAGCTACAAAGACACTGTATTGCAAACCTAGTGCTTTACATTCCTAATGCAGAGAAATAATGCATCCACATCCAACTCTCAGTCTCACAAATGTTAACACACTTGTCTTGTGGGTGTCCTGCTCAGAAGTTAATAAGCAATCATTACATTAGGGGAAAAGGCTAAGTAAATCTTCCACTTCAGGCTAGGCTTAAGGGAAAACCCCCAGAAAGATAAACTGAGCAGCACACTGTGTTCTGTGAGTGTGTACACAGGGCGGTATTCACATTTACAAGTGCCTGCCAGCTTTAAAATCTGAAACTCCTAATATTGTGAAATCAAGGAGAAAATGGACACTTACAGCCACTATGTACAGCTTTGCTCTGCTTCCAGAGCTTGGGAACACAGTTCTCTGAACATTTCTGATGTATGCTGATTGCTCGAGTGTAAAAGTTACACATGCATGTGCCAGTGGGACTCATTCCTATATTCAGACCTGTACAGGTCTAAGAGGGCTAAATATGGTGTGTAAACAAGTCACAATTCCTGGTTCTTCATATCAGAGAATGCATCTGGGTGGGTGTTTCACTGGAGTTTTCCTTCTTTCATGCTTAGTAAAGTGCAAATGATGATCAGAGTTTTTCCTGAAGTTACTGTGTACAGCTATCACATCAGGTATAATCGTCAGGTATAAACTGCTACAGCCTGCAACCTACTGGCATCTTCACCAGTGCTTTTTTTCACCATCTGCAAACCTTATCCCTCTCTCATAAACAGCCAAACTGGAGAGTAAATTAAAATATTCCCATCGCAGGAGGGGAAAGAGAAGTCTCACAAGCAAAGTTTTATCCCCTAAACCTCAATTCCAGTGAAAATTAAGGTAGGAAATAAGACTGAAGTATTCAGCAGTTTCCGTGTAATAAATATATTTAGCAGCCATAAACACAACAGACAAACAAGGAGAATTTTGCATAATTGACCAAGGAAACACAATGCCATGAATTCAGCTACACATCCAATACACTGAGTTACAAGTTTGGTAGGAAAAAAGTCTCTCAAGTTCTATTCTCAACTGTGTCTATCAGAGCCTTCCACTGCAAAGCAGCTCAGTGTTTGCTATAACGAGATCATGAAATAGAAAAGTTTTATGTGCACTACAAATCTTGTGGCAAGTTCTGAAAGTCAGCATGCCATCTGAAGCTAATTGCAGCATGAAGGACTTGACGGACACCTCAGCAATCGCTGCAAACACGGCTGCTCAGCTTTGTGAGGGGAACACCTAGTTAGCAGTTACTTAGAGATGCTGCAAACTGAGTGAAGAGTAAAACTACCTTCAAACCACAAAACTAATTTAAATTCTTTCGCATGAAGGGCTAAAAATGTCAGCGTTGGGAATTACACTACTGTTATCTTACTACTGGAACCATTTGAAACTGGTTTTCTGATTGATTGCACTGGTATCTACACATGATAGTCTGAAGCTCTTCAGTAGATTCAGGTGATACTGTTTCTTGTTTCTGCTCTTTCTGGCCATGGACATAACAGCTAAGCCTCAATCTGGAAAAGATGGAGATGACGCTCATTGGCAAGGTCAAACAACTACACGAGCTGGCAGGGTGTACGTTAGATCCATCTGCTTAGGCACATATACAAATTATTTGGCAAGGCAAGGATAATATCACAGTGATTTTGGATCAAATTGCTTTTAGATTGCCAGGTGGAACTTGAAAGATTTTGATCATCTGTTGTTCACAAAAACGCCGTGACTCCTCTCGAATGCAGACCTGGCTGCAGACATCCACACCTTGGATGCCTCTAGGTTGGGGTACTCTCAGTGCTGATGAATTAACCAGTTCTCTTTAGTCATCTGTCCCAATGGAGTAAAAAATGTACCTCCTGAGGATTGCTGTTTACACACCAATTAGTTTAACATGAAAGAGTTATTAATTTCACCCATTTCTAGTTCTGTAAATCCAAAATTGCCTAGACAATTCTGTTTTACAACTCAGTATTGTTGCTTACACAGCTGTACTTACATTGACACAACCCAGCCAAGAAGTTGCCCGCTGCTCACAAACATCATGAGAAAACCTATCTGCTAAATGGCACAGAAGATAGATTATGAAAAGAAGATACACTGGTCTTGTTTTCATTGCTTCCACCCCCCCCCAACATTTGGCTGATTTAACTCCCTCAGAAAGCTTTCACAGTGTTAAGTGCCTGAAAGAAAACTACAGATAATAGTTGTTTATACCCCATCATCTTCAGCACCGTACAGTTATCTTCTGTGCCAATCTAGCTTCATCTGGCACCTGATTAAACAATAATTGGGCATGGCAGCAGCACTTCTTAGTGTCTTCCTTGTCCTTGTTAATAAATCACAATTGTCAATTTATAGCAAATTAGGCGAACTCTGCTCTCTTAAGCCTCATTTTATTTAAATCAGAAAGATTTATGATCCTCCAGGGTATAATACACCTTCCATTACCTCTGTAGCTAGTAATCAAGAATATGCCTGTCAAAGTCAAAGTGCAAGGATTCATCTTATTATTTTTTAAAAAACTCTGATTCTTCTCCTATGAGTATGAAATTTAATTCTCGGTGGACATCTGAGGTTTATTTTGCAATTATAGTCATTACGAAGGAAATCCTGATTGTCCTTCTAAACCTCTCCTAACATAAGCACTTTGGGTTTCAATGGTCTTTCGGGCTTTTAATGACCAATAGAAGATATGTCATTAATCTATCACGGAGTCAGATCATATAGCACATATCTGAACAGCGTCCAGAGGTGCCAGACTGAATGGGCAGGTGCTCTAGATCTTCCAAGGTTACTCCATCAAGCAGCCAATGCAGATCCCTGGGTGTGCTTTGGGAGACATGGAAGAAAAATCAGGGTCTCTGAAAATTGTTGGGTTTGCCCATGGCTGCTTCTGTACATCAGATCCAACACAAAATATTTACTGTAAAAAGGACATGGAATGTTTCATATGTAGTCTCTAATTCAATCAATATTCATGAATGAAAACAATGTTTTAGTACCTTCAAAACACTTAAGGGCTTATATATTTTAAGATAAATGTTGCAGAGACAACAAAACTTCCCCTCTTAAGTCTAAGGAAAACCACGTCCTCCTTTTCAATGTGAACACTGTAGAGAAAGTTACAAAGACTCAATTCTTCTATAGAAAACACAGTTTCTATGTAGTAAAAGAAAATATAATTGTATTTTAATCCTGTTGCTCAAGGCAGTTAAGCTACGCCTAACTGCTGAAGGCTGGCAGGCTGCGTGGGAGGAGGGACACATTACACACAGGAACCCAGTGAAACCTAACATGAGGCAGGGCCTGCGTGATGAAAAAACACCTCTCCAAAGAGTTCATTCCATTTCTGAAACAGATAAAGCTGAAGATGCTGGAGGAGCCAGTCCATTTGAAGACACTTTTGTGGGTGTATCCCTGTCTGTAAGGATGCAGGATTTTGGTTCAGAAGAGTTCTGAAATACAGAACTCTCGCACTGAAATACATCTTGTATCAGTGAAAATGCCAGGATAACCTGTTCTGCTTGTGGCACCTTGCTCTAAAGCTTCACCTACAAGGCTTGGTAGGTCAGAGACACCAGCAAGCCTTTCTGGCATCAGCCACGACTGCAATGGGATAGCGGGCTGGCCTGGGAGAGGTAACCCAGGCAGACAGCAGTGTTTCAGAATCAAACATGCACGTGGATTTTTCAAACGGCATTTTTCTGAAATGAAAGATGCCCACTGTGACAATGAGCAAGATTGAGCTCCCCATTTCTTCCACGAGTGCTCAGAAGCAGAGTGATGGTGGCCACAGAGGCTGGAGCCTGACACTGCCAGCGAGGGAGCGCCGAGAGCTCCCGCACAGCTCTGCCTGCAGTGGATGGGCACTTACTCCTGCCCAGGAATCCACCCATTCTCAAAGTAGTCTGGCATGCTAGCATTCCTATTGACACGAAAAAGTTCACTCTCACATGACAAAGAAAGTTTTCTTTTCAGCTGAGCCTACTTAGAGCGGCTTGACCAATTCCAGCATCCCCAGAGGAAAGGGGAAAATGAGGCAATTAACCTCCTAGGACAATCTCTGCTCGTGTTCTTGGACAACAAAAGAAACCCAAAAGCCCTATCGTCAAGTACGGCTAATGCCAAGAAAGCCTCGAGGATAACAGATGACAGACAATCACAAGAAAATCTAACAATAAGGATTTTCAGCTGTGACCAACCACTTCAACCGATTCAATTATGGGGAAATAGTGGGATGCAGAAAATGAAGAGCTGGTTAAACAGAACTTGATTAAGCAGAGTTATAGCAACCAGCAATCACCTGAAAGACAGACAAACCACAGAGGAAGAAAAATTATTTTTTAGTGTAATAGGACCAGACAAACAGAAAAACAAGAGCCTGAAATTCAGACTAAATGCCAATAAAAACTTCTCTTTTACCCTGGGAAAAGAAAGCTGGGAAGTCTGGTCTCTTAAGGCATTTAGAGCCAGACCAGAAAAAACAGTAGTAAAACCAAAGGGGTGGTGGTGGGGAACAATGCACAGTGACACAAGGACGACTGTGACCAGTGGGCATGGCTTACTGCTTACTACTGACCCTAACTCCTCAGCAGCTTCTCCTGGTGCAGCACTGAACACAGGCAGCAAACTCCCGGAGCTGCTCAACATCTGCTTTCTCGCTGGCCTAACAAAAATGGAAATACTTTTTCAGAGCTGGCTTTATTGTGAGGAGCCCTCCTTAGGGCACGCCACAATGCATCGCCGTGTTCCACGGGGGGCTTGCGGTGGGTGTTTGCGTGCCTCACCACCTTCAGCCAGCAACTGCAGTGGTGATCCTGCCTTAAGCTTTCATTTTTATGCACTTCTAGAAGCAAATCTCCATTTTCTGGAGACCTACTAGGAGAGAAAGGGTGAAAAGCACGAAACACATGTCTGACTGATGCACGCTAAGTTTTATGGAATAAGGATACAGAGGAAAATACTGTGATTTCTGCAGCTGTTTTTCTGCCCTAGGAGCATTAGATAAAATTCTAACTACCTACTGCTGACACTGGTGTTTGCCCTAAAATCCATACATAAATATAGTTCTGCTCATTTTACATGGCCACCCATTACCCCTCATCCCTAAAGGCTTTCTGCTTTATTTTATTAAGAGTGGAAAATGCTTCTTCAACATTCATTAATAAGTATTTTAAGTATGGTTAAAACAAACAAACACAAAATAAAACACCCCAGATCACATAAACACACACTCCAGGAGAATTTATTAGAAGCAAAGTTCAAGGCAGAATCACCTCACACAAACAGCATTTTGCTGCACCGATTTCTTCATGGGAAAACTTGGCATTGAGCTTACATTCCACTGCCTGTCCCCCTGACCCCAACACTGGAGAGGAAAGAGGCCAAAACAGAGCAACTCATGAAGGCAGAGACGTTTGCTCTCCCATCTCACGTGGATAAGGGTAGGCTGGTTTAAGAGTTCCTTCCAATTTCTCCTCCTTTTGCAATCCCAGCTCAGGAGATTTATTTGTGCACTGAATGATGTATATGGGGACTTATATGCCTATGTTAATAGATCCAATGAAACAAAAGCATGGAGTTACATTTCCAAACAGAATAAGCCTAACAAACTAGTCAGGGAGGCTCAGCACAGCTGGCATATGTCAGCAGCCAAACCCGACACCCGGCCACAGCCGGATAACCCCTCACCTAAAGCAGCGCAACTGAGAAACAACTCCTTGGAATAAACTTGCACTGTCTTGGCCTTGAGCTGTAGGAGTCGGACAGAACAGCTGTAGAGGAGCACACATGACCATACCTACATTTTCAGAGCAGCTCTGTGCCGGGTACTCCTCAGCCACCGTTGCAGGACTTGGACAGATTATTCATGTCAGGCTACAAAAGCACATCTACACGGTGAAGTGCAAGCACAGTGTCCGTGCCCCAAGCAAACACAAGGCCACGTGCACCCCGGTGGGCAAAGGCTGCTGTTGGTGCAGCCCCGAGTCCACACCGGCGCTACGGGGTCTACGTAACCCGCTGAGTGGTCCTGCTCAGCTGCGCCTGCCCGCTCAAGCGCTGGCACATTCCCCCTATCTGTGAGCAACACGCGATAAACACGAATCCCGCCTATCCCAGAGACACTCTGCTCTCAGATTCTCAGTTTCTAACCCTGTTTTCCAAGGATGAAAACCTGGCGCGGGGGGTGGCGCTGAGGAAGAGCCAAATTCCAAGCAGCCTAACTTTGGAGCCAGCTTCCTCGCTAAATATCATTCCATCTTTTCACTACAATGCCTCCCACCACAAAAGTCTGGCTGCAAAGAACACTGCCTCGCCAAAGCCCAAGAGCTTTACCCAGGATTTTTCCAATTGTATCTGTCATTCTGGATGACTGGTGAAATTGCTTGAACCCAACTCTCAAGATACTGCAGCGCTGCTGGAAAAGTCAGGGCACTGGCTGAACTCAACAGGGAGGTGAATAGAAGGGGATAAAATTTACCGAGTGACTCTACCACAGACACACATCAGCATCTGTTGCTTGAAGTGTGGGATACGTGCTACGCTCATTTTACCTATCTTCACTTCCCATTTCAGACAGCTTTCAGTAACAGCAGCTTCCAGAGTTGACAAACACTCTGCATCCCAACAGCTCAGGCTCCCAGTTCTCTGACCAATCAAAGAGGCTGTGGTGATGCCCGGGCAGGTATTGGATTTCATGTTCCTGATTGGAGTCGTTCTTGCATTTCAGATAAAACACAGATGTATTTTAAACTCTCTTTCCCCAGTTCTACAAATAACTCTATGTGGAAGAAAGCAAATTATTCTCCATTTGTTGTTACCTCAGTTTCAAGGGGAAAAAAAAAAAGTATGAAAGACACGAAAATCATCCACAAAATCCAAAAGGGCATTTTCAGAATCCAGCAACAGCAAAACACACTGAGTGCTGGTTTCACTCACCTGAATTTTTACTACAGCTATTCAAGTAAATCCTTTCTCAATGGCTTATTGATTGCAAGGTTGATTATTCTCTTGAATTCTAACACCCATAGACTCGGTTTTACAATATCAATGGGAACAGATAAAAGCCAGACACTCTGCAGGATAAATGAATTAGTGTGGTACCGTTATCTATTTACCAGCCACCAGCTGCACTCACACACACTTGCACTGCAGGTGGCCAGCAGCATTTAAAGCAGAAGAAAGCTTCATTTCTCTGCTTGTAATCATACTTTGCAATCTAAACCACACATATTATTTAAATAATCTTTCAAAGAGTGCTATGGAGAAGAGGGGAAAAAAAAAACCCTAAAACTTCACTGGATAATTACACCTATGCCTGTGTTTAATATGAAAACACAAGCTTCATGAGATGAAGAGAGGTTTCCTGCCAGCACTGGTGGCACCCTGGAGCTCAGCCTGTGCAGCCTGCCAGTCGCCGTAGGTGGCACTGTCACACCATCTCCCACTCCCTTTGGGGCTTCGTCCCCAGAGAACAACCACGACAGCAGTTTCAGCCACGGCTCCTCTACAGCATACACATTCAGCAGCAGCTTGAAGCAAAGAGCAGCAGCCAAGGTGGCTATCAGCACACAGCCCCCCTGCTCCTCTGCGAGCAATGTGTACTGCTGTCCTCACCAGACACCACTGCCCAGCCCACCGGCCTCTCAGCTCAAGGGCTCCAGGGCTCCTCTCACTGCTAAGGTTACTCAGACCCAGGGCAGGACTACACGTTGCTAAAAGACCTGCAAGATACAGATTGGATAGAAAACCAGTTCTGTGATTGTAAAAATTAAGACATTGAGCCATCATCAATGTGACAGTGAAAAAAAAAGACCAGGCTTTTGCCTCTACAGTTAATAGGCAGAAACTCCTGATTCCACTGAGCACCAGTTTGGCAACTGGTAACTTGGGTGGCTTTCTGTCTGTACAGGTCTGTACAGGTTTTTTTTGAAGAGTACCATGAGCATAGGAACCCCAGAAAGTAGTCAGCAACTGTGTCTCTCTTTTCAGGGAACATTATGAAGCCGTCAGCTCGTTTGAATGCACAGACATTTGAAAAAAAGGGTGGGTTTTTCACTTTATTGATGCACTCTTCCACACAGGATTTTTTCAAAATCTACATCAAACAAGGAAAAACAAATGCTGAGAGGGCAGATTTAGGGCAATTTATCAAGGTCTGGGAAATAGCTTCCAGATGGACAGAGCTGTTTGGTGCTGGCTGGTGAGAAGGAAGCAAGGTATTGTTATTGAATTAGCATGAATCTCTGGTGGAGAACTGCGTGGTAGATAGAGTGCTCCTTTCATATGGTTTGCATTTGGACCTGTCATATTTCATTTTTATTCAAAAACCTCTGGTAAAGACACACAGTTCTTTTTTGGCTTATTAAATTTCCACCAATTCTCTCCCTGCACCGTTATCCAGTCAGTATTTTTAACCTCAGCTCTAAGTGCCTTGCCTGGGTCTGTTTGCTCTTTGCCATGCTTGGATGACAGCTTGGTGCTTACAAGCTGGGTTGGGTTTTGCATTCAGCGAATGTTACCTGAGAAAGTGTGTGAGAGGAAAAAAGCTGGGTGCTCTATGAGATGTTTAAACTGAGTCCCTTCAAGAGTTTATCAAAACCTTTCTATGTAACATGTTGCATACTGAGGAGAAAGTGACTGCTAATGTAGAGATTATTCTTGTTAGTAAATCCTCCCTTTGTAAGCATGTCTCCTAGCAGGACAAATGCATTTGCTAATACAGAGATAGTGTAAAAAAAACAACA
>VWZY01004844.1:151824-191581 GCA_013399075.1 Chloroceryle aenea | reverse complement strand
AAACCAAACAACCACCCCCCCCCCCCCCCCCCAAAAAAAAAAAAAAAGGTAGGCTCATAACTAAAAAATTTCTACTTTGAATAATCTGGATACTGCTTCACGATAGGTACCTTAAGGAGTAAGACAGACACAGAGATTTATGTATTTTCCTGCTGTCTTTGAAAGGGTTTACTTTTCAAGTTATCTTAAGTCACCTAGGCCCATCTGAAGAATTCAGCATCAAATCAAGGTTGTTAACCTGAGGAGATAAACAGCCACCATTGCCCTTACTGCAACAACAAATCCATTGTTCCAAGCAGTTAGTTTCAGTTCAATGAATTTTTGACAATGTGGTCTTTTAAGATCTTAGAAAAGCTGTTGTTTGATATGCCATTGAGCAGAAGGGTTTTTAATGAGAGGAAATTTCCAATGGCTTTTTCAATTATTTAGGAGAACGATTGTTATTCTTGAGTACTAGGCGTGGGGAAACTGGGGTGAGCTGGAAGAAATGAGTTTTACATTTTTCCTTTTCCAATGCTTTAAGGATCTACCACAATTTCTCTGTTACCATCTGGGATGTATCGTAGGCCAACAGAGAAGGGAAATAATGATATCATCACAACAAATTCCTAATTCAAACCTGAAATGTAAGACATGGATACTCGTGCTTGCTTCCCACGCGTACGTCTGGTTTTGCCCTTCTGTTTTTTTCCCTACAGTTCTTATTACTCTGTGTTTTATGAGCATCTGCTTCAACTGACCAAGACTCTGTAAGAACTATCCAATAAGACAAATAAAATCACAGCTGACAGGACGCAACCTGCTTCTTTGGCCATAACATCCGATCCCCCCCAGGCTGTGAACTGATCATGTGCCTCATTTAATAGTTATATTTAATACTTCAGCTACTGCCTAGTGAGCTAGGCTTCCAGTTATATCAACTCTGAAACAAAGTCTTGGTAGCCTTAAGCTCTCATGGTGCAGCGCTAACGATGGAAGTTATCCATCACTACCAAAGAAACTGCATCGATAACGTAATTTTCCAATTTTCCAATGTGTTATCAAGAAACAGACACTGCGTGCTCACAATGCCTCACATCTACAGGATTTCACCTTTGCAGGTCACCCTATGGACATTAGAGCTCACAAGCCAGAGACAGCTGAGCTAGGGATTGTGCCTGGTTGCCTTTCTGCTAGTCACTCTGCATAAGAGGGATGCAAACTACCAGGTATCAATATTCTGTCATTGTGGACTAAACTGGTCCTGAATTCTTATCAGAGCTGCCTCCCCTTTGGCCTGGCAACCCATGAAATGGTTATGTTGTTGCTGGCAGAAGAACAGTAATTAAAAGGAAGATAAAATCAACTTGCCATTTCGTACTGAGGTCTACATCACAGAATCCCAGAAAGCCCAAGGTTGGAAGAGAGTGATTGAGACCCTTTAGTCCAATCACCCTGCTGGAAGCAGAGTCAGCTAGAGCAAGGTGCTCAGGACGATCTGTACAGTCACAGCACAGAGGGAAAGAAAAGCCTCTCCCACTGCGCGGGATAAAATTTGTAGCGGGTGCAGCCTGAAAGGTCACACACAACCTGCTTGACTAAGGGATCTCTTAGGCTCAGTTGCCTGTAAAATTGACTTCTCATGGTACAACAATTAAGAAAACAGAAGGGATAGGGAGCACTTTATTGCTTTTCATGTAGTTCATTTGTATTCATACCTTGAAGCCAAAAGGGCAAGTGCATTGATAAAAGTCCACTGGATCATTGTTGCACGTCCCATTGTTCTTACAAGGATTGGAGAGGCAGGGGTTACACTTGGACACAACAGCGATATCCACTGGCTCTGAAAAAGCAAAGCACCACGTATTAATAGAGGACTGGATTACAATGTTAATACTTCCCATACTCACACATAGGTTTTTTTTCCCCTAATGCAGTATTCACCCTGCACTGGCACAAATGCACATGCTGTGGGTGCAACTTTACACAACAGCATGGGATTCCCAGAGATCAGAGAGGGTTTAAGTACTTAAATCAAGTGCTAGGCAAGTCTCAGTGATGCTTATATTCTCCTGAACTTGCAAACATCAGCTCTGAAAACACATGTTGGGAATCTCCAGAGAGTGGGCTTATATATATATATATGTATATGGCTTTCAGCAATTTTTCCTTTTCTTGGTGCTGCAAATTCTGCAAGAGCAACCCCTGGGGAACTATAACATGACATTTCTATGGCTGGTAAGAAGAATGACAGTGCAGATGCAACAGCAGAAATAAAAAACACGCATAAGAAAGATTTAGTTTGAGGCTTATGGGAATATTTAGGTGTAAAGTGTTCTACCATCCTTTAAGAGTTCAAAACTTTTCCTCCTGTTCTGCCCAGAAGATTGCTTATCAACATTCAGCTCTCTGAGCAAAATGCAACACAGACAAGTATGCAAAAATGTAAATGCATGCAGGTAAATACACGTGGCCATATTTAAATAGCCATAAATGTGATTTAGTAAGTCACATTTTTAAACAGTATCCTTCCTGAGAAGTAATGATGCTTGTGGGTGAGCAGGAAAATGAGCACAGATCGATACAATACTAAGCACATTTGGGCTACCAAGTCAATCAATATTTTATTGTTGAGATTTTATGGAAAGCTGATTTAAACATTTATATTTACAGTTTAAAAAATGATGATTTTGAAATAGCTACAAATGAGTTGATGACTTTTACGCATGAAAAATAAAACCTAACACTTTAAAAGGGCTTCAATTATATCAGGCAATAAAGACCCTTAAATAATTTTATTTCAGTTTTAAGGAAATACATTTTAAAATAGCTTCAAATTGGTCCTGTGCTAATCAGAAGTGGGCACAGAGCTTCTGTGCTTATATGATAAATGATAAGGAGGAGTAAATTGTGAAACATCCTCAAAGTGAGGAAAATAAACTTATACTTGATGTTAGAGAGAAGGTGGAGCTCTAGAAGGTTACCAAAAATAAGAACGAAAAAAATCCCTTCCAGTCAAAGATTTGCTTTGGACTGTCCTGTATGAGATATAAACCTTAATCATTAGCTCCTGCCCAGCACCAGCAAGGAGTAAGAACACGACAGGAATGGAGCCTTGGCAGAAAGCACTCGTAATGGGAAGGTTACATCCTGACCCTATACCAACAGAGGTGTCATGGGGACCACTGACTGCAGAGTGCAACATGCAGTAACCAGGAAAAAAAAACCCAGAAAATGTAACAAATCCAAAAAATGAAATAAGAGAATGTTGTTGTCCTCTTGTATCTTTGAGTGTGTGTCTAACTAAATGCCATACATGCTTTTACCTTGGAGTTAGGACAGTAAGAGGAAGTAACATCCAAATTTCTTGCACTGACAGGGGGTGGAATGTGACATATCTAATCTATTTTGTCTTCAAGGCAGAGTATACAAAGAATATATGAAGGTACTTCCTTGGAGAGCTCATGAGCCTGGCAGCAGTGCTGCTTTCCTAGCTTTAGAGGTCACTCAGTCAGAAGTTGTCCTATTATTTATTTATTTCATAATATGCACACAGGTAAATTTTCCATTTATTCCTATAGCATAAATCAATGCTAATCAATGTAAGAGCTAATAAGAACAGTGTTAGTTCCTAGCAGTTAAGTAGTTCATTAGTCTGCCCTTGTGGATTTGATTTATAAATCTATATAGCCAAATGCCCTCAGCCCAGCACATTCCTTCCCTCTCCTGCATAACTAGGAGGGCAATTTAATAAAAAGCAGAGCTGAGTTTGCATGACTTGCACATTACATACTTTTATTTTCTTGGCTCTGCTGAGACATAACCTTCTGCTCAGTCATAGTCTAAAAACATAATATTAACAAGGCTAAGTTAAACTCTGCTTTCTTAATGTAAATGTTGCTGGAGGTCACAGAGGACATCTCCACACTACCTTAGTACAAGCATCTCATGATACTAAGCTCAGCACGGGCCAACTTCTGCTGCAGTGACTCAGGCTTTGGAGGGGCTTGGGGGTCCCAGCTCACCCCGAGCTCTGCACTGGCTGTACTTGAGCTAGGACTGAGTCTACACCAGCACAAGTACAGACCCGTCCCTGGACTCTGTGTCAGCCCACAGACAGTCTCTTTCTTCTGCTGGCAGGCACATGTCACAGCCAGAGCTCAACAAGGAGAGGGTGATGCAGCTGCAGGACAAAGCAAGGCCACACCATGCCCTGCCACAGGCCAGCACTCACCTCCAGCCCAAGGGAAAACCAGCACGTGGCACTGTCAGAAATCCTGTTGTTTTAAAAGAGCATCACTGAGAGAAAGTGTGTGTAACTATTGTTTCATCATAGCTTTAGAATGAAGAAGTCATCTGGTTTCTTTTTCTGGATTACTTTTCAGACCCTGTTTGATATGTAAATACTATCTTTGTCTTTATCTATGTCTTTGACATCATGTGAACTACTGTGTGATTTGGTATTTTTGGTATTTATGATACATTTGTACTTCACGTTTGAGAAACTATTTTGAAGCCTGTAGTTGTGATAAAGTTCTGATAGTTTGGACTCTGACAAAGTAATTAAATAATAGGTTACAGTTATTAAAAATGTATTTGCATGGATACAACAGTCAGCTCAGGCTTGGAAACCCATGTTCTATACCCACCTCAACGCCATCGTCTGTCTGTTCAGCAGTTTAATCCCAGCCTCTATAAAATCCTGCTGCCACACAGTCCTGGAAATGTGCATGGCACTCTGAGACACAAATCCTGGCTTTGTGCCCTCATTTCCAGTTCTAGGAGAGGCTACCGACCAGTCTCTTCCACTATAAACACAGCTCCATCTCCATGTACTTGCTGTTAACCTAAGCATACCTCCAAACCGTGTTTCACAGCAAGAGCAGACAGGTATATCCTCATCTACAGCCAGTGATAAGCTCCTTATTTGGTCCACAAAAACCCCATGCTCCTTCCCGTTTGCCTAACTGCTCTCTACTGCAGCACCCCCGTGCCACTGACTGCCCCTAGTCGTTCACAGCGGCACCTCAACCCTCTCCTGAGGGAAGGGACGTTGCGTTCAGACGTGAAACATTTTCCATAATCTATGGGTTTTGACACAGAGCTGATGAGAACACCCTGCAGATCTTCAAATGAAAATGTACTTTTGGTAAACACTTGTGCAGAATACTCAGTTTCTCAGTTTTCAAGTAAATGACGTAATAACTGGAGGGTTCTATATTTTTATAAGAATGTTTATCTTACCAAAGTTTTCTGGGGTACAGAGAAGGCCAAAACCAATTTATTTTCTCAAATAAATTACAGCAACATCCTATATGATAATTTGCCATTATAGAATCTGGTGTGAGCAACAGGACTCCTAACTCTTCTGAGGTTTGCTTGTTGGCCTTCCAGTGGTTCAGTTAACTGCACTCTGTCGAAGCACACTTGAAAATGCAACTTTAGTGTATCTGGTTGGTCTAGAAATGTTAAGCCAAACCCAACTCACATCTAGACTCATTTTAAAACCAAGAAACTTCCAAGAGTAGAAAAATAAAGCACTGTAGATGAGGAAAAGCAGCAGGACAGCTGTCTCCTACCTTTGCACTGGAAGTGGTGAGTCGGGGTTGTGAGCAGCAGCCTGTCCACCATGGTGTCCGGGCCACTGCAGCGGGCTATCCCTGGCTCTTTGTACCCTGCCTTCACCCACTCGGAAAGCCAGCGGAGGTTGCAGTCACAGTGCAAAGGGTTGGTACCGAGAGCCCTGGTGGTGTAAAACATGTCACAGCAGTTATTCTGGCTTGCAAGCAAAGAAAACATCCCCAGTCTCACAGAGGCACGTTTTACTCCACGCTTTTACTGGAATGCCTTGCTCCAAAACGTGGGAAAGATCTTCTGAGTATTCAGGAAGTCTCTTAGATTTATCTCCTCCAGTATTCCCACTCATTTGCTTTCTTCCCATCAGTAGTTAGGGAGGTTGTATAAATACCTAACAACAAATCACTTTTCACCAATTGTCAGGCGTATTGCTTTCATCCAACCTATTGCATGGGTTTCTTTTATTTAACTCCTTGGCCTTCATGAGTATATTTTAATAGTGAATTGTGTCATTTAGATTGGCTCTGATGATTTGCATGAACATCTCCTCACTAGACAAAACACGCACGCAGGGGACCTCCCTGCTTTCAAACCAGCTACCTGCTGTTGCAAAGTTTGTTTACGCCTTTGAAAACACAGTTGCTGAGGAGCCCATCATGTGAGCTAGGTCATGTGGTTGAAGTAGATGGACTCATGTAGGGTAATTATAACTCACAGAACTTGTTAAAATTGTTTAAATGCAATTACTTTTTGCAAGTGTCAAAAGTCTGATTTTATAGATCAGAAGTCTGAAATTATTTGGCTGAAAGTAAATGTAAGGCTTTAGCTATACAGCACCTGAGTTGCCATGGAAAGAAAATTAACTAAATAAAGATTAACACAGGGAAGTGATACTAAAGAAACTAATAATTCAAACTGGGTTTTAGACTTTATTCCTTCTGCATATGTTATAAACTGGTTTTAAGATGGCATTTTCAACTCAAGCTTCTTTCAAATAAAAACATATCAGGATATGAAGATAGAAACCTGGGTAAATTTGTTGATACATTTCTATTGGAGTGACTAATGAACCCACCATGCCCTAGACAGATCCATAATGAGAGTTCATAGGTTCAAACCCTGTCTAGGGCTCATTCATCAAAATTAAATGTGTACTGCAGCACAGTATTAAAAAATACCCACCCATTCCTTCTGTAAATCCATTGCTTACAATGGCAAAAAAACCTACTGGCTTGACTTTTTGACCCTGTAACTGTGATCAACTGGCTCACTCGTCCAAGGTCAAACAAAATGCAGCAGTGAAAGCTGCACAGAGAAATTAACTTTGGCATTGAGCAACTGCCATATATAAAATGGGAGTGGGAGGACAATGGCAAGTTAGTTATCACGTTAATTAATCTTAATAAACTACATTAAAAATAAAGCTGCTCTACAGACACTAGAAATGATTACTAAGAAAATCGTTGTACAACTGCAGGAATTATCCCATGTAGCTTTTTGTTCCTTTTTTTTGGTGGTATTGTGTTATTAGGGTTTTGGGTTTTTTTTTTCATTTCTAGAAACTCCAGTGAATTTTTGTATTTTCATTGATGAGTTCTAACATCCTCTCTCTATTTCTTTGCCCATTATAGCAAAATATTTCCAGAAGGTAAAAATATCTCATGCTGTAATGAAATACCACCAGCAGCATTTTCAAAATTTTGTACAGATATTTCTGTGCAGACATGGGTTTTGGGGGGGTTTGTGGTTTTTTGAGGCAACTCAGAATAAAGTCAATTAAAATAACCCTAGTCACAATGATGTGGTGAAACACAGGAGGGGATACCTTATTTTTATAGGTAACTAACACATAGGAGTAATTTGAGTAAAGATTTTGTGTTCTTTTCAAGTATTAATATGTGTGCTCCTTCAGTAGTGATGTAAGATATTTATCATTGCCCTGGACTGAACAACTGAGTAGAGTCACAGCTTAAAGAGATGATTATATGATTCAAGTAAATAAAGTAACAAACAGTAAAGAAACCAGTGTGTGTATAACATATGCAAACTTTCCTCTACACAGTTTGTTACAGAAGTTACATTGCTCCAATCTGATATTCACAACCTAAATGAAATTCAGTGAACATTTCCTTGTAGGCTTTAAACAATTAGGGTTTTGGGGACTGAAGTATCTAGATCTCATTTGTTCTTCCTTCCAATTGTGCACCAATGCAAAGCTATTGCAAAGGACTAAACCCAACAGTTTGCCTGTTCTACACAAATATTTCTTCGCAATGCTAAAGGTTAATTTGATATCCTTCCTCCCCAGCTCCAACTGTACTGATGCAGAATGCCCAGGCTGATCCACTTGCTCAACACCTTGGTAGGCAGCTTTCTCCAGCCATAACACCCATCCTACAATTAGCCACACAGCCTGTAAATGGGTCTGATGAGTAGCAACCCCTTGTATCATGTTCAAAATGATCCCAAGTGTGTTCTTCCTCCTTGAAGATCTGTATATCAGGAAGAGCTCAGAATTAATTTATTTTCAATTACGTACAACTTTGTTTGCCTAAGCACAGCTTTTTCTGGCATGTGACATCGTTGTGGTTGTTGAAAGTTTCAGAATCCTCTTTAAGAAACTGGAGAGCACAAGTGCACTGTAAAATCCAATTGTTCAACTGTGCAAATTACACCCCAGACAGGTCTTATTTATTTTATGGATCCTATTTATTACTGTTCATTTGAGCTTTGTGTATTTTACATTTCTGGCAGCACATACATCTAAACAGATAGACTGCAGAGATTGTATTGGGCCAAAGGGGTTTTTATCACTCCCTCAGGTGAATGGTTTACCCAGGAAAATTGTATGTGCACTTCATTTAAAGTAAACCCTGAGGAAAATCCAAACAAATGGGGCATGATATGTTTATCTCTCAAGTTCTAAAAATACCCTCGGAAGGCAGATTCCCAGTATGGAAGGTGTTACTGCACTTCCAAAAAGAGGTACAGGGCTTCAGCTCAGGCAGACTTTCATTCCAAAACAGCACACAAAATGACTTGACCAGACTTGGAAGCATGAAGAAGAAATACATGTTGTGCAAAACAAGTATTTTCTCTGCCTTAGTTACTGAGGTGTAAGCTTGAAACAGAGAAGGTTATTTCTCAGCTGAAGTTGAAATTGCCCAAGTTGTTGACATATGTTTTCTGTCCCTACTAATTTGAGTTACCTTTAATTTTTATTGTTCAGAGAGACACTGAGACAGAAAACAAACAGAAATGAACAGTTTGCTATCCAGAAAATGTGCAAATACGAACTGAGCCTCGTGCTCAGGTGAATGTTCTGGAGGGCTTGTTTATGGCTGCGAAGAGAGAAACAGAGATCTAAAACCTATGTTAGATGTGTGTAAACATGTGTCTACATATCACCAGCAACTCCCACACATCAGACCATGTATCTGTATCAACGTGTGAAAGCAGTCGCTTCGCAACGTGGCCAAGACATACCCAACCCTCTGACTGAGTGCAGTGAGCAAGAAACATGCTACACAAAATTACTTTTCCTTTACATCTATTGTCTAATCCTGTGAAGTATCACATACTATCTCGGGGAAAAAACATTTTCTGTTCACCCTTTTGGCACCAGTTGTTACACTTGAGGTTTACTTTATACCAGTTGCAGTCTTTACAGTGCTTTCATCAGCTGAAGTGCATTTTTGAATATCCTGGACCTCTACCAACACAATACCAATTTCCTGAAATAACTGCAACGTCTAATACGTTTTGCAAATTATAGAATGAAGTATTAATGCTGTGAAATGATCAGTTTCCATATGATTAAATATATGTCTGAAGTAGTGATTCATCAACGAGTTCACATACTGAAGTTCCAGTATGCAAAAACATATGACACTTATTAAGCAAAGAATTTGCGTTTGCTCAATATTTGCTCTTTGTGGGAGGTTTCCTGTCTCACTCTTAGACCATAACACACTCTGCATTTCACACAGACAATGCTGATAAAAAGCCTTAAACACAAAGTCCACAGTAGAGGAAACTGTCGCATTTGCTCATTTGGTTTTCCTTAAGAAAATATTTTGTTAACTAATAGCAACAGGTTTTGGTATTTTCTCTTTTTTTTTTCATTTCTTTGAACAGATGCACTACGAATATCCAGAGCAGAATATGGAAAGGAAAAAATAGAACAGCTACACAATCTTACATTTGTTATAATATGTACCATTTTATAAATCTGAACTCATCAATCAAACAGATGAACCCAGACAGAAGTACTCACAGATGGGACAGGGATACCAGGTCAGTGAAAGAACCTTCGGGAACACTGGAAATATCATTTCCATGGAGCGTCCTAGGAGAAGGGAGAAACAGGAAGGAGTCAAACCACAGCATTTCATCTGCCCACACAAGTGAATGAATTGGTGCTTCAGAAGGAGAGCTTCCATGAGATTCACAACTCATAAGCTTCTGTGTTTTATTACTTCTCCTCCTAGATGCTGACATTTAAAATAATAATACAGTTGAAATGGTTAGAGACTAATACTGTAAATTGCAAGGGTGACATACTATTTATGCTATTAAAAGTGTATTGATGACAAGCAGACCCTTCCCATACAGACCTGTATTCTTTGATAGAATCCCATTAGCCAGAAACACAGAAGAAAACAGAACAGGGAAAACAGGAAATGTGAAGTTAAATTAAATATTGACTACGGAGAAATCCTAGGAAAGACCATGGGTGCATGAGGGCAAATACAGCTGCACCTTCTCGTTTCCCATGCATACAGGAGGAAATGCTCCTTGCTATGGTATTTTTAAAATCCACTTGACAAAGAATGTTTATGCTACCAGGGAAAATATTTGAAATCAGTTGTTTTAGGGCATTATTCACCCTGCGTAAAGAAACTAACATTTTTCTAGCAGGATTTTCAGGATTCTTGCAGAAGAGCTCTCCACAGTTTCCAGGACAATTTACGTAGCCACTTTATCTCTGTTCTAAGAAATACACGTACATGTCAGCTACACAGGCAGACATAAATGGATTTTTCTTGCAGCTTGTAGAGCACAATACTTCGATTCAAAGTGGCAAACACAAGAGTAAAAATCATTATTTGTGTTTACTTGTAGGTTTCATTGCAAGTGCAACTGAGGCCCTGCTACAAAGTAGGGTACTATCACGAGAGGCTGGGGCAGACAGAAAGAGGGGAGAGCACTTCTGCTAGCAGCAAGGCTATGACCAGCCAGAAGATGCAGCAACACAGGAGTGCATAGGATGCTGTGGGTGAGAAATGCATAAAAACTACCCAGAAAATACACCAGAGAAGAAATAAGATTTTATTTGGTAAGTAAGTAATATCAGGTATTCAGCAGCCTCTGCCTCACTAGCTAATTATCTGGGGAAAAAAAGACAAAAAAGCATAAAGAAAAATATTTATAGCTTATTCTAACTTTTCTAGTTTGTGTGTCACTGAATATCAAGTTCCTACATCACTTCATAGCAGACAGAAAGGAGGAGGCAATAGGAGTCAATTCCACGGGATCTCAAGAGATGTCTCTTAAACAAAGGTTGGGAGAAAACTTGCAAAGGAAAAGGACATCAATATTTTAAAATGATATTTTCTTCTGCTCTTCTCCCCTGAGCCGGTTCAGTTATAGCAAACTGCTGCATTCTTTACGTCCTCTTTCCCAGGTCCAGGAATTACTGTCAGTGCTCCAGACATGGCAGAGGAGAGTGGAAAACAGAAACCTGCTGTTTGTCAGTTTTGTAGCAGCTCTTTCCCTCGAGTCACTTATCTTCTAATGTACCTGGTGATTTCCAGAACACAGCAATCACATCTTATTTTTTATTTCTGTGACTGCACAGACGCTTGACAGGGTGTGCACTGAAAACCAAACCAAACCTCTGGGCTTGTGGAAATACCCAACACCCCAGATGAAAATAAAACCATCTTTTGGCATCCTTTCTACCCTGACACCACCATGAGCTTCAGCAGAATCTACATGACATCTTATAACTCTTCTGAATTCTACCTTTACACGCTGCTTTCCACCAGCAAACACAGAGCAAGGAAAGGCAGCCTTTCCAGGGAAGATACACCCTGTCCTGTCTCCCATGAAGCTGGGCCCTACCACGGGGCTGTGAATGATGCAAGTGCAAGCAATGTTACCATGATTGGGTTCCACAGCTGCTCACTGCAGCTGCAGTTTCTATTTTATTGCCCTGCAAAGTTTTTCTACAGAGCATGAAACCACAAAAACTACAGCATTATCCTGCTGGCATCTCTCTCCAGTTCTTAAAGCCAGTATACCAAAAACTTCCTCTTCCAATATCCTGATTCTGCTTTTAAGCATACCTGGGTTTGGGATATTAACAACAATACTTGGCCTATATAAGGATGGATCTCCAAGCAGTTAATCCAGCTGGGAAGGATATGAGCTCCCACACAGTTCTCCAGATAAAGCACACTCACTAATTCTCTGCAGAATGACCAACTGATTGAGACATACCTCACGACTATTAAATACAGAGTAATTCGTTTGTATGGAGATGAAAGATCAGAGCTGGTCAGAGACTTGTCATCAGATTGTGCCCTCCTTCAAGGAAATGAGCATGTTTAAATAACCAGCTACTCGTAACAACCTTACACTGTGATCTTCTAAACTGCTTAAGATATGCATATGATATAAAAGCTACAAAACTTAAACCCCACCGTAATAAACAGTGGCCAGAGAATTCAACAGTGCAACAAAAATAATACCCTTCTTTTCCTGGATCAAGAGTAGGAACACATTTCTAGACCAAAACTCTGTATAGGCAAGTGGTCAAATAAAATCTTCAACACTTGGACAGTTAAAGCACCACATCACTGTGCACGTTTTCCCTCAAAAGCACAACTTCTGGGGATCCTCTTGGCTACACACGGGTAGAGAGCAGGGGTATGAACAGAAGGTGATGTGGATCTCCTCTCCAAACACAGACTAGCAAAACACTTGAATTCTTGAAATCTTTCTTCCACGAGTAATCTCACTAACTTATTACTTTGTCTTCATGTAAGGAAATGAACTAAACATACTCTTTTGAGGGTTTTTTTGTTATTTTGTTTTTGTTTTTTTTTTCTTTTATTAGCTGTTCCCAAGTCCTAGCCCACTGTCTCACAGCAGTGGGTTACCATAGACACAAAAGGGATGCTTTTGCAGTGAACAATCATCTACCCTGTAGAGACAGAAATGTGGCTAAAAGCTTGGCTGGAGGAACCAACACAGCTCAGACAGCAGAGGAAGTGGGAAGCCACAGTGTCACTGCTCAGGGCTCATAACAGCCCCTTTTACAGCATGACTGGGTAAGAGTAGTCATTCTGCAATGAAAAAGAAAAAGAAACAAAGCCAAATAATGTTTGTTAGGTCCAATGCATCATCCAGCAATGAAGGTATATTGCCAAAATTGGTTCCAAGGTCGTGCCTGCAGAGTGTTAGTGGTAGCTTTACCATCAACACTCATTACTATGTTTATGTGAGCTTTGAACTCCAGTAAATATCCAGCAGTTTTCAGTAAAATTCAAATATCTCATGCTAGTAAAATATTCTGGAGCTCATTTCATATTTTTTTTTCATAAATATAACATGGAAAATTCTTTAATGATCTGAGAAAGTATTTTTATTTCAGATCATTTCCACTTAAATCAGGCAAAATGTCAGAAGTTGCAACATTGTCACACAATAAAAATAATATTTAAAATATTCAGTTTGGGTCTACCACAGAGTTTGGATATTTATAAGCCTGTGCTGGCAGGGGGGTTGGACTCGATGATCTCCGGAGGTCCCTTCCAACCCCTGTCATTCTATGATAATTACTTTGTTTCAATCCCAGCTTTTTTAATCTGTTTACATTTAGGTTCTAAAAAGACCGAAAAAGAACAAAAGAAAACCAAAAATCAAATCCACAACTTTTCACTGCAATGGCTTTCATGCAAGAATCTACCAACAGCGACTTCTGCTTATTAAAAATATTCTTCAGGCTCTGGGTTGAAATTGCTCCCCAGCACACTTTGGCTGCCAGGTGAGGACTGAAAAGACCTGGTGGTGTAAACACTGATGGATATTCAGACTTAAACATCAACATCTTGACTCTGCAGTTTTCTCAGTTGGGCTTGTGCTGAAAAGTGTGAGAGAGAGGGGACAGAACCAGGTATCTGTCAAAGATCAACGTCTAGGATTATTCTGATTTTCTATACATATTTATTTACCATAGAGAGGGGAAAAATGAAAGAAAACAAGGAATTTGGAAGACAGGTAAGTCTGTATGAGAAGGTTCTGCTACCTTCAAAGGCACGTGAAGCCAAAGGTAGTAAGATCTCTAGATTCTTTTCATTAAAAAAAGAGGTGGAAATTGTTTAGCTGATGTTTTATCTTTTAAATTCCCCTGAGAATAGGGATAATAAATAAGTGACAATAACAGATTGCACACTGTTGCTCAGAAGCCACTTTCTCTCGGGAGAATTGATTTTTAATTAGAACAGCGATGACACGTGGCAAAAGTTGTAGCTGATTCCAGAGTTTTGTAGGCCTGGGTTGCCTGGGGACGTGGTGGAGGCCCCTTCCCTGGAGACATCCAAGGTCAGGTGTGATGAGGCTCTGAGCAACCTGCTCTAGTTGAGGATGTCCCTGCTCACTGCAGAGGGGTTGGACCGGATGACCTTGAGAGGTCCCTTCCAACCCAAGGCATTCTATGATGACACCAGTGCATGCAGAAAAGATTCCCATTTAGGCTTTATTTCACTCTCCCTTGAAGGAGGAGGGAGATATTTTTGCAATTTGATTAGCAGATCATTTTAAAAAGCCAAAATACACTTGTTATTAAAATATTGCCCTTTGTTTCTGTTCACACCTGGCATACAAGAACTGAAAAGACTAATTGTAACTATTGGGAAGAGTGAGGCATTGTATATCTGCACTGTAATTCAGGGTAGAGAGTCCCAAAGTAGCTTTAATCAAGCTAGCTTGCTTCCACGCTTGCAGAACTGCCCATGTTGACAACACCTTAATTCATGGAATCATGGAATGATAGGGGTTGGAAGGGATCTCTGGAGATCAACAAATCCAATCCCACTGCCAATGCAGGAATTCCACACTGGCAACCAGTGCTCTTTAAATTAACAGAACCTTCTGCATGTGACTGACATCTAACTGCTTAAAAAAATCCCCAAACCAGCTAATGTCAAGTTTCAAAGTGCTCAGGACATATTCTTACCCCCTCTGTCCTGATGTTTTTGTGTTCAAGGCTGTTTCCCCTTCAGTACACTGGATAATCTCATTGCAGAGAAGCTATCCAATTTACTCCCTTTCTGTTCCCTGGGCCAGCAGTGATGACACACTTGTGTTGCTGGGCCCTGGGGAGGAAGGTGGTTTCTCCACCTTGTCCTGACAGCTGCACATGGGGTAACGCATCCACACAAACAACTGAGCAGAGCCCACTCAGGGTTTCTTTCTGATGGGGCAGACAGGGAGTGAGAGACAGTAAATAATGAGGCTGAAGCAGGCAGCAGAGTAGCAGGTGCCTAAGAAAAGGTGGGGTGGAGTGATGTGTCTGCTCCCTGTGAGGACAGACCCACAGCCCACATTCTAAGATGATATGAAGAAGTCTTCCAGCAGAGATGGTAAGCAAACTGTTCAATCCTGATAGCTGCTGAAAGCTGCTACACTGGAAAGAAGTTCAGAAAAGGATCTCCAAAGAAAAAAGCCACACAGGAATCTCTCTGAGTGTGCCACCAGTAAACATGGGGTGAAATTTCTTTCACAGCTTAGACGTTTGAGACAGGAATCTCCATGGCCCAGCCACTGGCTTGACTTGTTGTAGTGTGGGGACTTGTAACTTCCTTTCAGATTGCATTCTCTTACGCAAAACTTGCCTGCAGAAATCTAAATGAATAGAAAATACTCTAAAAAAGCACGAGTTTTCAGTGAAGACATTCTTGTTGAAGCATCCAATGGAAGCTTACACTCTAAAATAAGATCAAGTTTTTACAGAGAAAGAGAAAACTCCTTTCCCAAGGGGCACCCAGACATTGTTGAAGTAGAAGAGACAAACAGGCTCTATGCAGTCTCTTGGAGGCCTGTTCTCATGACTGTTCTCGTCCCTGAACTATCATAGAAAATTCATTCATCCTGCAAATCTGTAATTGCTTCTTTTCAAAGTTTAGCATTCACCTGCTCTACTCATTACCGGACATATTGCACCTAAGTACAAGTACATTGAAGCTAATTGTGTGAAAATATTTATGGCTGCTGGATCAAGTGAAAGCCATCTGCTCATTAAAACCTCCCTGCCATTGACAGCATTCTAATAAGCTGCACTTCATCTGCCTTGAAGATGTGGTACTTACAGCACTCGAAGAGACCGGAGCCCGTTGAAAGCGTGGACTGGAATGCACCGAAGTCTGTTGTAACTCAAGATGCTGGGAGAGTGAAAGGACAGAGTTAAACCACTGGGATTTCTTTCATTAGGTCACTACTACTTCCACCACAAAGAAGCATGGAAAGCCACATGCTTAACTAACAAGATAGATGCTAATTGTTCGACACCGAAGATGGTGTCTGAAAAGCAATTGAAACCGTTATCCAAACTTTGGGCTACTTACAGAGTTGATAACTGAGTCATGTTGCTGAAGGTGTAATTGGCCAATACACTTATGCTGTTGTTGCTCAAATCACTGAGGAAAGACACAGAGAAAATGCCATTTAGATGTATGAATTGAGAAAGAAGTCTTTTAAAAAGTATTGCATAATATCTGCACAGGAAAAGGCTAGAAACAATTGACAAGTCACATATCATAATTTTTTGGATATATTTTCTAACCAATTTTGAATAAGCTGTAAAAGCAAAGCCCACCAGGCTCTCCGAGGAAGCCTCAGACACAGAAACAGCAAGGCATATTTCTAGCATAGATCATTAAAAAACAAACAAACAAACAAAACAAAATCACCGAATAAAAGCAAAATATTTGAAGGACAAATGAGTAACTGATAGAAGCACGGGTGAACATTTATTGTACCACCTTGCTTAGTGATGCACCACAGGCATACCATTTCAACATGCTCTTCACATCGACAGCTACTAGAACAACATTTCATTTTTCACTTTAAAAAGTCTTTCAGGCCCAAACAGAACATTTTGTTTTGCCGTTGTTCTTCCTTGAAAACCAAAATTAGAGATGTTCTCAAATAAAACAGTTTCTTAAAATAGAAGATTCCAGTTTCCCCTCCATTTTGGTTTTTTGTCTGAGGTTGTTCTGCCCAGTTGACTTGAGTATCTAGGCAGCTAATTCAAACAGCATTTGAAAATTTCTAATAAATACTTCAGCCAATGAATTTCACTCCTGTGTATTTCAGGGAGCAATTTACTGAACAAAGTCTAATTGTGTCTCTATCTGTACGGCTGCTCAGAGCAGAGAGAGCTATGCAAATTTTCATTGCCTTCACATTATAAATACTGCCTCACCTAGAACAAATTAATGCTGTCTCCTCTGCTAATGACCTTTACAGCTTTGCACAGATAAATCTGCCAAGTGAAACTGCGGCAGCCTGCGCAAGAGTTTAGTCCTCTTACAGGGGCTGGAAGCTCCTGCGTAGGAAGGGTCTGGTGCTCTCGGTCACCTCACTTTTTCTCCACTCTTTATGAACACTTACTGGCAGCAGTAGACACTGTGAAATTCTTTCCAAATTCGAATTACAGAAGGGTTTTTGGTCTTACAGGGTTTTTCCCCCCCCATATACTAATTTATTTGTGCTCCTCCGACAACATAGTGCAGAAAGAGGGGTGTAATGTTCTTAACATTGAAAGCACGTGTTTCTTACATCAGGGTCAGGTGTCTGAAGGAGGAGAGCCCCTTCGGCACGGCAGTCAGATGGTTTCCTTCCAGGTATCTGAAAAAAGCCAAAGTTGACAATTCTACAAACACATTAACAAGAACTCCTGCCACTCAATCTGCACCACGAATGAGGAAAATAGAAAGGCAGTTGCTAAGGAAATTATCTTTGATTCATTGCTTTGAAACTACAACTGTTTCTCCTTTATAAATGAACTACCCCACATGCAAAGCATGGCAGTAGTTTATTGATTTGTTTTCTTTTATTTTTTAAGACTTGGAAACAAATAAACAATCTCTGGCCTGCAGCAAACAGAACTGATCATTTCCTTCTTCTATGACAGCAACTAAAGAAGGAGAAAATCCGTATGGCTTGTGCCCGGGACTTACAGTCACCTATAACAGGTTTCTGTAAGAACACCAAGTGCTGACTGACTCTATTAGGGAAGTTTTTGTCTTGTGTACATAAATTCCTTGTACAGGTGATGCTGGAAAAGGAGCTGTGCTGCCAGGTCTCTGTCTTGCAAAGAATCTCACTCATTTCAGTGTCAACACAAACACGCATCAGTTTGATGCTACATCCTTGACAACAATTCCTACCATGGCATATACACCCTCCAGAACTTTGCTTTTCAAAGTGTGTTGGTACAGGAGGAAAACTTGGTACACATTGGAGACCCAATTCTCTTTGAATACAGGCTCCTCCTACAAACACTAAGTGTATTTAATAAAATAGCTTGTGTTTCCAGGGTGGAAGAGACAACACCAACTGTGTTTCTGTTCTGATACATGCCCAATATGGCTAAAGCCTTTTGGGACCATCCTATGTCCTCATACAGGTATATAGTGCCTGCACTTTGCAGTTTTTCTTTGCTAAAGAAACATGCACTTGGCTCTTGGGTGGAATTGTGTCCCTGGAAGATCCCAAGGTAATAAATTTCCAATGGAAATTTAGCATTGTGGTGCCATGGCACTGGCGAGGTGATCCTCCAGACACCTGCCAGAAGCTGTATCTATCTAAGGAACAAATCCAACCTTCTCAGAAAGTACTGTGTAGGAGGAAGGTATTTCTCCCTCCACAAGGGAGGATAAAAGATGAATTGGTATTTCCCTTCTAGACAAGATATTTTGGGGGATTTTTCCTAAGGTAGACATGAGACCGTGCAATTAATGTGGTCTGTTTTGAAAGATGATCAAGTGTAGCCAGGAAATGCAGCCCACAGACACCAGAACATTTAATGTGCCGCCTCTACTGCTGAAAATACTTGATAATCATGTTAAGAACTTTTATTCCTCACACATAATTTCCTTTTATTTGGCAGCAGACCTCCTTATTTTGCATTTACTTCAGCAAACAATAATAATAGACTGTTACTGTGCTGTATGTTCCCTCTCTGTATTAATTGTAACAACACAGAGATATTTCTGTAAACTAAATCCAAGAAAATTTTCCCACAAACTTTATTTTTACATCATTTAAAAATAAAATCTATAAACACTAACAGAATTTCTTACATAACGAATCTTAGAACTGTCACATATTTTTTTTTTCCATCTTCCATTTCAACATCATGCCCTTTCACCATTTGCTGCTGCTTCAACTCTCTTTTCAACTGAAAGACTCCAGCTAAACTACCCCAGCCTCATGGTTACCCCTTCTGCCTGTGCACAGGATCCCGTGAAGGCAGAATTACCGCAGAGCACGCGGTGGAGCTGACCTAGCTCCTGCTAGGATTAGGCTAGACAAGGGGGACTACAGGCTCTGGAATTTTTAATCAAAAGCAAAACGCTTCCTTAACGAACAGGCCTATTGAACAAAAGAATCTCTCCAGTCACAAAGATCACAAGCACTGAGTGAGGGTGCTGCACAATAAACAGTTTGCCCTTGCAAAGCAGTGGCAGCTGTTCTGCTGAGGCAGGTTATCCCAAACCAGAGTATGGGATAGCTCTGCCACATTTACACCTCCCGCGGATATCCGTACTCACTAAGTGCAAAGTCACTTCCTTTGACTATATTTGTTCTGGATTATTTTGAAAATGGAGTTCTTTGTTGAATTCACACCGTAAATTGTTACCTAGAAGATGCTCAGAATTGTACTGGGTATGTTACTGTTTAAACAGGGCAAATCATATCTCGTTTCCCCAGGCAGTCTGCTATGGATGCAACAAGCCACTGGGAGCCTGCGCCTTTCCCTTCATCCCGGAAAGCTGCAAATCTTAAACCCGTGCATGAGGGTAGGTTAATGTTCCAGTCTTGATTCTAAGTGTAAAATCCACAGGATTTCCAAAGGAAATCAAAAGCAGGTCACGTATTACGTATGTGGAATCTATATATGATTTTCCTTTAGGAAAGGAGACTCAGCTCTTGCCATGTGTTGAAATCTTCAGCCACGCATTCTCGGGATATTCTCTTGTTGATCCCAAAACAAAGCAGCCTGCAATACGAGCAAACTGAGGATGGGCAGCCAAGGTCTTTCCCTGCTGTTTCCCACCTTTCTGGTGCAATCAAAAGTCAAAGGTGCACATTTTAACCCAGTGCTTTATTACTCAGATTAACACAGACATGCAGACCCCTGGAGTTAAACTCCTACAGAAGATCTGCTTTGGATTTGTATTGCTAGCAAGTCGATAGTTACATAAACTCACTAGCAGAAAGCTGCAATACTCATACCAGGGGTATAATTTCCCAAAGCACACCATTTTACACTGAAAAATTACTGCTAATGTACTTTTCATGCGTGTCCAGGAACAATTCACCACTGTTGGGTCTTTCCCCACACGATACAAAGAATGGCAGCATTTTCTAGGCAAAAGGCATTCATTTTGAAAGCACATGAATTTGAAATAACCAGAGCTTTTAGGGCATGAGTGCATGCTAAGAATCAGGAGGGTCTGAGGTGCAGTAGCTGAAGAAACCAGTTGCTGCAGATGAGCTACTGGGGGCCAGGCCTCTGCCAGAGCAAGGAGGGGATGCAGGGGCAGCAGGTCTGCACCTCCCTGGGCTGCAGATGATATCCAGGGGCTGGAAGCTGGACGTTGGGAATAACAGACTATTCCTGAGGGTGAAGGGGCAGACCTCAGTACAAAACTCTGTGTATTTACGTTTATATACATATGACTAAAAAAACATGGATGGAGCCACAGACTCTCTGCCCAAACAAGACAAAAGGAGCTGAATGATGTGGAGGGAAACTGAATTTTTAATTCTTTTCAACCTTTAGCCAAAGGAAGATGATGTCTATGGCATCTGATATGCAAAGAAATTCTGCCATGAATGAAAAAAGTGCATGTCTTATTTTAATGTTCGGAGTCGAGTTATTAATATCTAAACAGTCAGAGTCAAGACTGGGTGTCAGCTGCTGTAATGTAGACACACTGACTAGTATCCAAAACAAACTCATTTGCTTCCTAAAGTCTCTAGACTCTGTACTTTAACTATCAGAATGGAAATTGTTTTTCACCCCAGGAATGCTGCTGGGAATGCTGAAGTCTCAGTAATGACTTGTAACTGATAAGCAATTTCCAGAGCCAAAACTGAACAAAAATCCCCAAAGCCAAACATGTCTTCATGTTCTCATGAATGCCAACAACTACCCACCAGGAAAGGCTTCTTCTAAAAGATGTCCAAGCACTGGAGACAGGTAACTCCTTGGCCAGGATGCCGGCACTGCGAGACATGGCCATGCCTTGCTCTGTGGCTGCACCAGTGGTGCCAGCTCTTGGAGCCCAGTGCCTGCAGCAGCCCCAGGGCTCAGCCAGCACCTTCCACACACACTAACATCACATATAAAAAATTTAAAACGATGCATAAGAGATGACAGCTGTTCTTTTTCCAACTTGTCTATTTTTGTACTGAAACTGCTGGGATTGGAGGTGATATAACCAGCACAGGGTGCCAAAGCATCATGTAACGATTTGAATCACTTGGAACCTTTTTTGTACTGAAATGTCTATTCAGCCATAAAGACAAGCTCACCGTGGCAATCTGTGCTAAGAGAAGAAACGGAAGAGAGAAATCAGTTCTCAGACAGTAACTGAAAAGGCACAAAGCCTTTCATTTAATTTCTTTAAATATTTCATATAGAATGTTACATTACCAAAAAAAAGATGATACTTGACAACTTTGTGCAGCTCTAAAATTAAGTTATAATCTGAATTTTTAATGTGGATACTCAATATCCTAAAATTTTGAGGCAAGACTCCTTTCCTAAAAACAGTAGTCTAGAAAAGAATTGGACTGTGAAAGATGAAGCATCTGCAAAGCATGCATTTTAAAAGCTTCAATTACAGTTTCTTGAGGAAAAGCAAAATTCAAATATTGATCTTGAACTTCCATTTTAGCAAATTTGGACTTCTGGTATTGTTGCATTTGTATATCAACCACAACCTACAGGTTTGACACAAAGAAACACGGCTGTGCTTGAGAGAAAATTGAAGGCCCTAAAGTTAAACTTAATTTTAGTCTCTATTAGTGCTGAAAAAGTCACCTTTCCGATAGGTCATCAACCCCTGAACACTTTACTTGATAGTATTGACATATTTTACTCTTTCTAAATATCAGATTTGAAATGCAAATGGAAGCCCTCTATTTCAGCTGTAACTAAAATACCCTTCTACAGAACCATCCATTCTCTCAGTGGCAGAATCTTCCTCCGCAGTGGATTAAACAGGGTGTAAAACCTTTTATGCCACAAGACCATGTAAACCTAAGCTTTGATCTGAATTATTTGTCTACTTTATTATCAAAGGAAAATTCTCTGAAGTTTGTGTTACGGGTCAGTGTGCAGAATAGTGCAGATTGCTTGACAAACAAAAGCATTTGCATTCTCAAGCAGATGGTTTTCGTCAGATATCTCGCCTCAGAGTTATCCCTTTGATCAAGAGAATATAGGCATACTGAAAAATGGCACTAAATTGTTACAATATTGTGTATGTATCATAACTAACCGCTTGGAGCATATTTCTTGAACCAGCTGGCACAGCCCAGGTATGAGCCACTCTTTCTAGCCACAAGTCAAGAGAAAACATGGGTGCTTTGGAAGATGGAAAGGAGGTTTAAGGTCAGTGGTAAATACTTCCAGGCAGACGTGGCAGCAAATGTATGGGAAGCAAATGTCAATATCATCCTGGTGACTGAAGGTTCAGTTGGGTAAAGGTGCCATGCTAAGGATGAGGCAGCAACAGCAGCAAACTAGAGGTGGGGAACAAAAAGCTAAAAGACAGTTCAGTGGGATCCCCCGCTAGCAAGCGGGTCATCTACTTGTGAAAACTGCTGTGCCAAGTACTGAATGAGCTTGCAGGTTAAATGAACCTAAACCACAGAACAGAAAGCAAAAACAGAGGAGAGAAAGGTCTGTGAGGAGAGAAAGGGAAATGGCAAGAGGAATGCAAATATTAATATGTATTAATATAACTGGAAAGAAAAACAATCACTAACAATGATGGATGGATGCAGGTTTTCCTTACAATCCCATCAGTGCTATCGTATAGCTCATTGTCATGACATTTGGAGACTAGACATGACATGATTAGTACATATTTATTCTAAAATACACCGTGCTCATTATGTTTTAGCTTATGCCTGTGCTGGCCACATAATTACCTTCAATGTTTTTCCCCAGTGCAGAATATTATTTGCTGTAGGTCCATAAAAGCAGCTGGATGCTGTCAGATAAGACTTTATACTTACAGTACTTAAGTCTTACAGACTTAAGACTATACTTGCATGAAAAAAAGAAAAAACCACTAGTGTTCACACACTGAGGTAATATGTAAGAGGAAAATGGCCATGGGATACTGAGTTCAAACACATTTAGGGGAAAAATAAAAAAGAAAATTAAAAAAAAGGGAAGTCTAAACCACTAAGCAGCAGCAAGGCTAAGTTCCGGGGAAAAATATTGCATGAACATTTTACTTCTGAACATCTGGACTAGAAAACTGAGTATGTTTTAAAAAAAAATCCCAAGGCTTCTCTTCAGAGTGAGCAAATAGTGGGGGGAAAAAAAAATGTAGGCAGTACATAAATATACAGCAAAGGAATTTGCAAGACACAACATAATACTTCCCTGTTCCCAAGAAGACTTGCCCATGATGATGGGGTTTTGGGAAAGAACAGCTATGAAACAGAAATTTCTTGCATCATCATCCCTCTAAAAGCCAGAAGACTTGAAGATCTTTTCAATTCTATTCTAAATGGAAGTGTTCCCCACCAAGGTAACCCCAGCTCCCAAAGGTGGTACAAACCCAACACGGGTCGGTTGCCTTTAAAGGCAAGTGATGGTTTTCACAGGTTTTGTCTATATGTACACATCTAAACCAGAAACTCAGGAAGAAAGTTGGAAGGAGTGAGCCTATGTCTCGAGTCCACCATGTAATAAAATGTTGCTGGTGACCCTTTTTTTGCTGACACAGCAAAAGCCTAACGTTTTCTCCATGTGCCTGTGCAACAGGTAGGTTTAATTTTGCACACTGCTATTTAATACCTGTTACTATGAAGGTATTCCTGGTTTAAGATGATTTTAAGACCACTAAAAGAATTTAAAAGAACTTCTGAGAGGTTATATTCAGTCCTAACAGGCTGCTTTAGACACATGGCAGTACTTGTTCTTAAGCCATGCTGTATAAAAGCATGCTGCAGCTTAATAAAGAACACTGCAGTTATTATGCTTTGTAAATTAATTCATCAATAATGGAAGTTTATAAATGTCAGACTGGTGTATTCATTAAAATTCCACTAAAATGCTCCCCTGCATCATATCACCCTTCAGGCCTCCCATAAGGAGGGAGCTGTGGGCTCCAGGACGAGAGGATCTTTACGTCCTTACCCTCTCCTTGGCATGACCTCTGTCTTTAGTGATGGTGGGTTTGTGCAAGTGCCTGGTGGGAGCAGGAAGACCCCAGCACACTGCCCAGAGGGCTCTGATACAAGAACATGGAAGGAGAGTAATGTGATGGGCTGTACTGGTGTGATGGTTTTAGGCATCCCTGCCCTGGAGACTGCTGTGCCTCTCTCCAGTCATGCAAAAGCCCTGGCATCTTCTGCAGCAGGTTATCTAGGCACTTTCCCATTTCAAATGCTAAAGAGATACCCACTGCTACCACAGAAACTAAACGGCTTTAGGATACTCCAGCCACAGTTCAAGGGATCTAGGAGTGCCTAGGCAAATGGGTGTATTTTAGGCTAATGTGTGTAAATAGATCGAAGATAAAACTCTTTCACCCTGTGCCCAGAAAGCTTTTGGCTTCTCTCTGCCAAGTTTTAGCTGTTCTGAAAATGAGGCAAGAGGTGGGGTTCCACAGAGGCTGCTGTTTACCACAGAAGCAATCACAATTCTCAAACACAACCCAATAAAAATACTAGAGTTCACACTAGCAGCTTGGGACCTAGATGATATAGTGTCTGCCAGATTATGAGCAGCATCTTTAGCTCAATCTGGAAGCAGAAGGAAGGCAAGGTTGATTGATTATTTATTTATTTCATTCGTGATAGAGTCTCCACAAACATGAAAATTTTAGCTTCGGTACCTGCAGCTCATCTTTTGGTGCAGATACAAATCAGGAGCTCGGTTTATGTTGGTTGAGAGGAGAGCGAGACCAGGATTGAATTTTGAGACAGCTGGGACAGATTCAAGGTTGTATTTGCAGAACATGAAATATTCAGAGCCAGGCAGTCCATGGCTGCCTGTGTTCTGCTGACACATTCCTGGATTGAAAGCAGAAAGTTGAACTAGAGGCTTGCACAGCCAAGAGGCTCCTACTGAAGAAGACAGTCACGTAAACTCCTATGAACTCAAACTGCTCAGTTCCAGGCTATTGCCAAGAATATGCTAGATTGCTATTTGCCAAGAAACAGCTTAAGAAAATATAGCAGTTTTCAAGAAGGTGAGATTAATTTCACTCTTTTTGTGAAAGTTATGTCATCAGAGTATCAGATAGTATCAGGAAAACTCAACACGAAAATTTTAAACATAAAAATTCCTCAGTGGGGCAGTGGAAATCAAGGTAACATCTGTGATATCTTATTGTTGGCGAGTCGTGTTTGAAGGCAGTGAAACCTGAACGGGAACACAGCAGAATTCACCTTGCAGACTTTTTATCACTGATGGCAACATATAAAGGAACACAAGCCAGGACCTGGCTTGTAATTCAAATCACTATTAACCATACCCTGGTTAAAAGGTTCCAAGGATGCTTTCATGAAGGCAGAATTTTCCTGTCAATTGGAGTTACCACAGGCACTTTCAGTACAGTCCTCATTTAGCACCAAAGTCTTGTATTTGCCTAGAACCCTGGTAAAAGCAATGCAAACCCCATTCTCCCACCGTGAAGGTTGTGGAAAGATGTGTACCTTGTTCATCAGCTGCCTTGTTACTAAATAGTAAAAAAAATACTAGATACTAAAAAAAATAGTTACAAATTTGACTGAACATACCAACTAACCCAACCAATTACTTTCACATAGATCAGACTGTAACAAGTTTCAGTAAGAACTCACTGGGGCAGAGCTGAATAGGGACCTAAAGAGGAGATGCTCAGTATTTCTACTGCCAGCTATTAAGCCAAGCCACTTTGCCAGTGTGTTTTCTTTCCACGGAAAGAACCAAAATCCAGTATGAAGTAGTAGTTAGGGGAAGAAGATGACTAGAAAGATGGTTCTCAACTAGGATCAATTTACTTTCCAATTTAATCTAATTATCTGTTATTTTACCCACTTCATGATGTCTGATAAAAGAATCCACTTCTCTGGAGATTTTCAAGACCTGCCTTTGTGACCTGTGCTGGATTATATGGTCCTGCTCTGGCAGGGGGTTTGGTCTCAAAGATCTCCAGGGTCCCTGACATCCTGTGATCCTGCGAATTCATTGCATATTTTCACCATTGGCTTTCTTTCTCCTTTTATTTTTTTCTTTTTTATTCTCCTCAGAGGATGGTTAGCTTACCACTACGTAAGTCAGGAACATATTTTCATCATCCTTTCAAGCAGCCTGTTGTGAGCTTAGGCTTCCCAGAAGCACCACAGGATTATTTGATACTAATATACACACTTGTTCTCTACACCCAGAATTAATGGGTACAAAGATAGATAAACTCTGTTCCCACTGCAGAGCAACATAGTCAGTCAAGGGACAAATAAATATAAAAATTAAGAGTCAAAACATATGGAAAGCAACAAAGCACAAAACATGAGTCACTGAAGTCAAAGGCAAAACCCTCAAGGACCTACAAAGCCTCACTCTGATGTAATTTCAGGAACTTCTGGAAGGAGTTCTGCAGAAGGTAACTTACAGCTCAGTCACGTCTTTGGGAATTCCTTTGGGCAACATCCGCAGCCCTTTGTTGCTGCACCGTACCACCGAGTCCACACAGGTACACTGGGAAGGACAAGGAGGTGAAAGCAAGCAGCTGCTTTCATCGTTACCTGCAGAGGGGGAGAAACAAGAGTAGGAGGAAGTCAGCTTTACAGCCCAGAGTCATGCACTTGGAAGAAAACTGCTTACAAGGACCATGGAGGGATGATGTCCCTGAATCCATGGTAACCTTCACAGTAATGTAAAGTAGATTTGCATCAACCTGCCTTCATACAGGCTCTTCAGGCAACATGAACAACACCTCAAGACCAGAAAAGCATTATTTTTATTTTTCCTAAGCAGCATCTGTTTCTCTGTAATTTTGAAAATGACAGTAAAATCAAATCAGCTCTGTGAATCCCAAATCCTCCCCCACCCCCAACATACCTGCTGTGAAATGGGAGAACTTGACCAGACCATTGCCCTTAAGATGCTTTAGGCAGTCGGTATTCTCTCTCTATTTTGCTTTAGGAAGGCCTTTTTAAAACACATTCAACTTTTAGATGTTGATTTTTTTACTTTTTAAAGTCAGCCTGGCACTTCATTTATCATCTGAATTGTAAAACCTCTCTTTTTTTTTGACAAGGATAACCAGGCAAACAACAAACTGAGCAGCATATTTCCAACTGCTGGTGATCCATCTGTGCACACATAAAAATATCTACTTTCTCCAAAAACGGTTTCAAAGGTCCATAAACAGCAGATTAAATCTTGTAATTGAAGAACAATAGGGTTTCTGCAGAAGAAACCAGCTCTTTGAAGTTACAAACATTAAAGCATGGATTTTCCCCAAAAGCAACAGGCTTTGCAAAACAGAAGGCAAAGGCGTGCTCCAGCATCACGACACAGGGAAGGAAACACTTAGTGGCACATTCTCTAGCTGACAGGGAGAGGAAGCACACAACTGCTGGTGAGCACAGGCAGCCCGAGCTGAGCGGCACGGAGACACGGCGCTGCGCTCCGAGAGCGCGCAGCCAGCTCTCATTATGGGATGCCTTTCTGGGTTTTTTTCTTTTCTTTCTTCTTAACTGATGCAAGGACTAATTGAGACAGATCTGCTGCTTTCTTCTCTCTGCTGGATGTGCCCATGAGCATTGAGATTAAAGAACAAGACTGGAAGTCCTGATACTAGATAACAAAATTACTCATAAATGTATGGGTAGGGAATCATTTGTATTCAGAAGGATGGAGAAGCACAACCAGCCAGAACAGAACAACAGGGAAGAGATTTTTTTTTCCTCTTTTTTTGTCCCCAGCTGAGCTTAATAAGCTTAATGACTGCAAATAAAATTCAAAGTCTTTAATAAACCTGCAGCAAGAACACGTTACTTCAGCATATTCAATATCCCCCACGTTCTGTGTTTTACACCCTGCTACTATCTCCCTTCCACTCTCCAGGGCTGGCTCTGGGCCTGACAGGGAAAGCTCCCAAATGCAGAATGGCATTTTGGGGACCAGGATTTTTTTTTTCCCCTCCCAAACTAAAAGTGAATTATTCTTTAATGACTAAACTTGGGTCCCTTGAGCCCTGAGCCCGAGCACTTGGGCCTGTTCCAGATTGCTCGACTAGGACAGGAATTAATTTCCACTCTCAATAGGAAACTTCTACCACTCTTATGGTCTCTTTAGGGGCATGACTAACTGCAGCTCCAGCGTATCTGGCCTTAACAGGCAATCACAGCCTACAAGTCAAGTTAGCAGCACATTCATCAGACAGTTTTTCTCTTTTCTCTTTTCTTTAAAGCTTGCTTGATCAGAAGACAAAAAAACTACCTAGAGAATGAAAGAAATGTCAGGATTTTTTATTGTTATTATTTTTAAAAAAACCCATATGGAACCAGCAAAGCATTGCTGAGTCACTTCATATAATGCCTACTTTTTATTTTATTTTATTTCCCTGCATTCGTACCTGTTACTGGTAAAACTTCAACGTATCCAAAACTAAAAGGCATCTCAAGCAAGCACTATTCCCACTGCCTTCAGGGTGTCAACTGAGTGTATGAATAAAGCAGTAAGAGGAAGAGCCAGGATTATACTAAGATTATAAACCACAGAGCATTTGTCTGTAAGAAATTCATTCTTCTATTTATGCCTTGACAGTAGAAACTCAGAAATTGGACATCAAGAATAAAAATAAACTCCTAAGAGGGAACAATGATCTTCAGATTTAGATGGTTGTCTTTCTCACCACTAAACTGAACTGTTTACCAGGCTTGATAGGAAGGGAGGTCCTCACAGAGGAGCCAGCGTTATCATAAATGCCAAATCAGACTGGATTTTCTTACCATCACAGGTGAAATCCTGGACATCTACATCTTGGATTGGAATATCCTTCAAGAAAAAGGGTTTCAAGCAGCGTGGATTTCCACTGACGATTCTCTTCTTCCTCAGCCATTTTCCCAGCCAGGCCAAGTGGCAGTTACAATTAAAGGAGTTAGCCAGCAGATTACTGAAACAGAACAAGACGTAATTGCATCAAACATGAACACACAGAAATAACTACAGAAAGATGATGGGTTCCAATTCCAAGCTCCTTCCTGCCATCTGTTTCTGCGGGATCCTCCTCTGTTCTACAAATCAGGGAATTTCTATGCAGGTTTCATACTAGGAATAGGGCTGTAATTAAGAGATATATATAGATGCATATATCTATGTTTACAAAGCAAAGTACTTTCTGCTGCAGCTATTATTTAGACCTGCTTCCATCACCATCAGGACCATATTTATAGTGGATTTCAACCCAAGCTGCAGCTCACACCCAAGTCTAAACTCACCTCACACACCGCAACCAAATGTGTGTGATCTTCAACATCCTTCCTTCGTGGGAAGTTCAGCACTGGCCTGCAGTGCCTGCCTGCACAGCCGGGCTGGCTCAGCACACTGTTCCTTGCCCCAGCACGCTCGTGCTTTCCACTTGCCTATGTTACAGCCCATACAAAACCAGGGCCAGGTGGGAACCACTGGCAACCATGAACTTGGGTTTCCTACTGCAATAGTAAGGATCTATCCCTCTGGATGTACATATATACACATACAAAGCAACACTGTCAGCCTGAGCCGTTTTTTGTGAAGCTCTCTAAGGTCTGTAGTGAAAAGCATCTGCTCCACTGCCCTGGGACCTTTGTGAGGTCTGCACCAAATCCTCCCAAAATATGTTTCAGAGTCACAGCCCAGCTGCGGTACTTGGGTGTGCAGTACCCAAAGCAATCATTTGACAGCCTCTGTGAGAGGGACAGATTGATAATGTAGTTTATGTTAGCAATGTTTAAAAAGGAAAGGTCTATCCATCCCATTGTCAAAGACATGAAAACACAGATATATAGCAATTTCTCACTAGAGCACCTGTAACATAGGTCCTCCTTATAGAAAATACATTATTAATATCTATTTCATAATAGGTTGTGATCCTCTGAATGAAAGGAGTATAAGGTGACAGTTATTTTAAGCAACCCCCTTTCTATGCTAACTGGAATTAGTGCTGAGAATCCTGGAAAACCACTTTTTTCTGGAGTCCTGTACCAAAGCGCCCATCCAGAATTTGTGTGTAGGCTTTTTATGACTAAATTGCAGGTGAAGGAAAGAGGCTGATATCCCTGGTAAAGAAAGAAGGCTGACTATCTGATGTACAAGTATAGGGAGGATCAATAGCCTCAGTCTGAGGCTGCCTCATGGAGGAAAAAGAAGCTGCCAGAGCCCCATGTATGGAAAATGAAGCATCTAAACAGTGATGGAATTCTCACAAGTGAGTATGTATGAGAGTTATTATTTTGGTAATACAGAAAAATGCTAATGAACTTTCTCTAAAGCATAGCATATCATAAAGAGCAAACATTTTAAAGCCTTCAAGAAGCAGGCACTTCATATGCAGGTGTAGCAGCTGAAAACCTTTTAAGTCACTTGTGACATACTTTTACAAACAGTAACAAATAGTCAAAATCACATTAGGTTTTCAGCCAAGCAATTCCTTCAGAAAACAACAGTGCTGAAGAGAAAAACATATGGCACAGCTGAGGTGTGGCAGCAAAAACCAACCCAAACCCGCTTCCTAAATTATAGATGTTCTAGGCCAACATCACATGGCCACTATATGATTTACAGCTGCTCTCTGCATTGTAAAAAAGCAGTCTTCAGTCACTGCACTAGCCTGGAGCTCTGGGGGTGTAATTACACGTGGATCTAGCACAGACTATTGTACAGAGAGAGGGGGAGACCTGGGGGGCGGGGGAACAACTCAGCATAATGTTTAGTAGTAAAAATACTCAACCTATTTCATGCTGACTAGGATTCAAGGGCAAGACTAACTTGTCATATAAAGGTGAGAAAACTAACAGGTTACATTGGATCTTTAAGACAGAATGTGCAGAAAAGCACTGAAAGCATTACATTTAATTCTAGTTCCTTTCCATCTGAATTGTCTTCCATTTTCTTCAGTCCATAACAGGACCACATGCAGGATGCTGTGTATATTTTCCACACTGACATACTTTGACATCAGTGGAGTCTTTAAACCTCCAATGCTAAGTGAACTCTTCAAAGGCCATTTGTTCCAGGGATGGAGACAGGGAGATCATACACACAGGACAACTTCTGTGACACAGATCCTTAGAATGAAATGATCCCCAGTTGGAAACAAACAGCAGGTATATATAAGCAGGTTTCTGGAAAACCAGCAGCTCTCAATGTAAAGAACATTTTACACATCTAGAATATGAAAAAAATTCAGAAACATTCAAATGTTCAACCATCAAAATAGTAATTTCCCCTTTCCACGGAGAAGAGGTTGCTTTAACTCAATGTGTTACTGCTCACTGGCTGAGCAGCAGTACCCACAAACCCCCATCTTCTTCTTGGCAAACACAGGTTAACATATGACCCAAAATTTCTTAAATCCTTGGATTAGAATTTGGATTATAGGGTTTTTTTTTAGGAATTAAGACAGAATTAAGTTGTTACATATTAAATAAATAAATAAGTTTGTCCTAGAGCAGTTGCAGGTCCTTCTGATGAACCTGTTGCCATTCTGGCATTAGGCACCACGCAATGATTACAATACAGGGAAAACCAGTTCAGCTTGCAACTATGCCCACTTGCAGTCTGTGTAGGGACTGAAACACACGTCTGAACTCTCTGTATGCAGAAGTGCAAGCACACTTCAAATTAGGGTGCTACAGTACCTAGTTTGACTAGTAACAAATAAAACCCTGCTGTTTTTTAATTAATAACTTACAAAATAGATGTTCTTCCTCTATTGAAAGACATAAATCGAGGCATTACTTTCAGAACTGTCTGTGTTTTGATAATATCCATGAGGCTGACTCACAAAGAGTAATAACAAGAGGAGCAATATTTTTTAGTGCTGTAAACATGCCAAGATAAAAATGGAAATATTAAACTTTGTATGAATTTCTGGCTCACATTAACAGATGCAAAAAGAAGTCATTACAATACCCGATTAACTCACAAAGTGGGGGCTGAACAGGAAAAGCAGTCATAATATCTATCTATCTTCAGCAGTGTTGTCATCTAATATATCCACCTACAACGGAGCACTGCTAGGAAATGAACACATCTGAATTTTGCATTTAGATGTGAAATAGCTCTACGGCCTTAAACTGATGCCTGAATAAGTCAAACCCACACCTTCTCCTGTCTGTGGATCAAGCAGACAGTGAAAACATGTCAAAAATCAAACTTTGTTACTAAGACACAGCCAGGAACCTGCCACGACCAACACGATTGTACGCCGGTGCCAAAGCAATGCATTCTCATTAGCAGCAGCTTCAATCCTGCTGCTCGAAATTGTGGTAATCTTTATCCACAGATGAAAAAAAGGAGAAAATGGGCACTCTTCTAATGAAACCTGACAAACACACTTGTGTGCAAACAGGGTAGGGACTTTACAGCCTGATGCAGAGAGTCACAGTGATCAAAGGATCCACAGAAGGAAGCCAGAGACAATGGCAGGAGAAGCAGGCAGGTGCTGGTTGCAGTCAGCACAGAGAACAAGCTGTCAGCAAGTACTGCTCACGTTTGACCAGTGACTTGAAAACAGTCAATAAGAGGAATCTGGTTGGGTTTCTCTCTTTGTCCATCAATTTCAAAGAGGCTTTTGGGACTATGGAAAGAAAATGTAAGAGAGGTCTGGGTTCTCCATGCTGCACGGAGCTAATGCTAAAATGGCAACTGATTTGCTGGTGAAAAGTTCTAACAAGGACATGAAAGCGTGAGCAACAAAACAGCAGAGAATCAGCACTTCTTTCTTCCCCCAAACGTGATGGAGAATGCTTTCAAAACCTGAAATGCAATAGCATCCATAGTTTATTTTGACTGGACGATTCGGATGTAGTTTCAGGGCAGTGTGAAAGGAATCAAGCAGACAACTCCCATTAACAGCACCATCAGGGTCCCCGTCACAGCTGGAAACAAAGAGCAGACTTTCTTTCCATATTTATCAGTCTGCACTTTATTAAAATGGACACACTACAAAAGGCATGTAAACATATTTAAGAAGCAAGAGAAACACTTCAAAGAAGGATTAAGAAATAAAAGAGAATTATCAGAGAAAAGCTTAGGTTGGGATTTTCAAATTCACATTCAGTAGGACTTGAACACTTTGTCCTCTTAAGCTCTGGTGAAAATCTAAGCACGAGATAGTAGATTTCTTCTGACAGTTAACTAATTCAACTGTAATCCAAGAAACTGTTCTTACGGAATTATACTCCACTGAAACTAAAGTAGCTTCATGGTACTGAAGTGTACGATACGCTATGCACTTTGGAATCTGCAGAGACTCTTTTACTTGAACTTCCACTGTGGCACACAGATGACTCTATGTTTTGGCATGTCAGAGCACTAGGCTATGACATGCCAAAACACAGAGTCATCCTGCCTGTGGCTGGTAACCAAAAAAGGTTTTTCAGCTACTCCAGCTGAAGCAATTCAAATGTTTTTCTAAATCACACCTTGAATCCTCCAAATCTGCCATTTCAGTAGGATGACATTTTCCTTCCCTAAGTAGGATTTAGATATATTAACAATAAGTAGTTTGATTTTGAAACGCAAATATTGTCTTCTTAAATGGAAAGCACAGAAGAACAGCATGGTGACATATTTATACCAAAAAAACAGGTAACTTACATTGTGGACAAAGAGACTAATGTGCTGAAGGCTCCCGGAGTGATAGTGCTGATGTGATTGTCATACAGAGAGAGAAGCCTCACTGAGCTCAGTCCAGCAAAGGTGTCGTTGTTAATACAGCTGATGGAGTTGCTCCTCAGCATCCTGCAAGGAATAAAACAGGGAATTAGGAACTACTTGGAGGAGGTATAATTTCGGGTTTCAAAGTCCTTCATCCAGTTCTTTCTTTTGGCAAGCACTGCTCTCTATTTCTATTGATTGCTGAAGTACAACACCACTATAGGAGGGCTGGATGCATGCAAACATTGCCTCATGAATTTAAAATGCATTTCTAACACTGTTAGGAGCTCCACATCTGAAAGTAGCATGCAATTAAAACTATAACTAGTAGCAATCTTGAAATAAGGACTGAAGTCTTAATTTAGTAAATATCTGAGAGTAAGTGAAGATGTATTTCAGAGAAAATTGAGAAAGACTGCCAGAAACGTGTGACAATACTAGTTGAGTTACTTCTATTATGGATGTTTTTTGTAATCCATACTGCAAAAGCATGGAAGGAAACAGCATCCTGAGCAGACATGAAGGAATAGCTTAAGCAAGATTTCCAGAGCTAACACAAGCTCTGAAATGTCATTACAATCATTAATTGAGAAGAAAGCAGTAATCATTCCATAAAATGGTCTTTTCTCAGTGCTTGTACCAGATGAATCAGTGCTGTGTTTTGGAAGATGCATCTCTCCGAGTTGTTATGGTAACAATGAACTCGATGATAAAGCCCAATTAATCTGAAAGACTTCAGTATCTTGTTTCACTCCATAGCAGAAAAGGCTCATGTGTATTTGTTACACTGCATGCCAACCAACATCTGGGCCTGTAAACATCACTACATACTTGTGATAGTCCTACTTAGGTAAAAAATTATTCAGTAATTAAAGCATACTAGCAAAAATCAAAACAAATGCTGCTCGTGGTGCTGTTCCAGTGAATTGATCCTCCAAACTGAGGAGGGTTAATTCCTTTCTATCAGACTCACGCAGTGCAAAATGAAAATTCAGGCTCTCTTTTAAATCTGGATTTAAATCTCAGATTGGTATCTGCCATTAGGGTGTTTAGATGCTCCATCGAGCGATGCTTGAAAAACACCAAAGGGAGATTAGATATGGCTGGGAAGAAATTCACAGTCTAATCAAAACCACTCAGTGTTTTAAGACCTGAACGTTACACTGACTTTGCATTACTGTTCTCTGTGGACAGTTGGCATCACAGGCACCATGGTCTCAAGAGCTCTGGTAATGCAAATGGGGTGAAACCGTGTCAGAAAGAGTCACAGGGCCCAAGACACACACCTTACATGTGGTAAGTTGCCTAAAAGCCAGGTCAAGACCACAAGCTTTATGATGAATAGGGTAGTAAATAAGAGAAGTAAGGACCTTAGTGGGTTAGCAGCAGTAGGAAACAGTTTGTCAATCCTGCATGCAAAGTGTGAGGCTGTGGTACTGCGAGATGGGCTGACCAAATTTGGATGCCAATTTATCTTGCACAGCCATTTATTACATTTCAGAAAACATACAGTCTTTTCAAAACCGGACCATGACCCTGTCCAATGCTGCCTTTCTGTAAAAGATCACAATTTTAATGCTCAAAGAAAGGCAATTAATGGATAAAAATATATGTCCCTGAAGCCAAACCCTTTGGTTTCGTATCATGGCTCACCATGCACTGCGTGCCCTTCCTGAAGGAAAACTTATACTTGCAGATCTTCATCTCATGCTGTGTATATTTAGACTGCTTTATCAGCTAGGGGGAAATGTAGGTCAGGTCAGCAGGATAGCTTGAATGTTAAGCATCTTTTTATTAAAAAATGCTGAATTTTCTTTAGGAGCACTGCCACAGGCTGCTTTACTGTATAAAAATTAATTTAGTATCTATGGACAGTATTTTCAAATCCCTTAGTAAAGTGCATACATTAAATTAAAGAACAGATGGCTGTAGCCACAGAAAAAAAATGTTAAAGGAACAGCAAAAGAAAAGTTCCCTATTTGTCATGACAGGCCAAAGTCCTTGAAGAGAAACTTGGATTTTTAGGCTGAAGTAATTGTGCCATGAGACTTTGCAACTTAAGTAGTATTTGCTGCTGATGAATAAATGGTAGATTTTAAATTACATTTCGATTCCTAGAGTCAACTTACTCCTGAAATCCTGGGAAATCTGTGTTTCCACAGGAACAGCAGCTAAATCTCAAACCTACCCAGGACTAGAAACATACTGAGTACCTCATGACAGTGACACTAGACCCTGCCTTAGAGCTTGTTGTCTAGTAACAGATACTTTAGCAGGCATTGCTGAACTTGAGCAGCCCCACTCAATTTACAGAGGAACAGAGAAAGACAAGGGTTTGCACTTACAATGTCTTCAGCCCTGTGAGGCCTCTAAACATTCGTCCGTGTACTGATTCCAGCTGATTCTCTGTCAGAATCAGTTCCTGCACGCCTGAAGCTCCATCAAATGTGCCTTCTCGGATCTCCTTGATCTTGTTGTTGCTTAGATTTCTGGAAGGACACAACCAGTCACAATAAGAAAATTATTAGTGTTATACACCAAGCATGTGTCATCACACTGGAAGAAGAAAGAGAGGAAGAATGCGTGCCTTTTAGTGGGTATCCAGAGACACTCTGATTCAGCAAGAAGAGCATACAGAACTTCTGAAGTGTACCTTCTGTACTTACTCCTGTACTTACAGCTCCCCTTCACTCATCAAAAGCACAATTATATCAGATATATCAAGAGTATTCAGGTGAATGGAATGACCAGCTCTTACACCTCATGCCATTCTTGCTTAGAAGGGTCTCAAGGAGAGAGTAAATGGGAGGTTCCAACATCTGATTTATGTCCTGGTTATGGACCACATTTAAGACTGGGTGCAATGTTGGCAATAAGTTAATGCTATCACCACGGAAACAGGTACCACACGTTGAAAGATGGACCTCTTTTACTTGGTGTAGCAGGACCTTTACTGTCTTTGAAGTGAGCGCTGGAGTACCACACGTGCCTGCATGTACCTGATACAAATTTAACTACATGCATCCCTGCACAGAAACTTAACAGCACCACTCGAGCAGAGTATCACTTAATTCTCAGTTCAGAGCTGCTGCAATATACAGCATTATTTTCTAAATATTTACTCTGCCCATACAGTCTCGAGATGTTTGCTGATAGATCAACATTGGAAAACTTCAATCTACAAAGTCAAATGGAGTTCTGATGAAATGCAAAATGGATCTTTTGAATATTTCATATTTGTGAAAAAAACAGTGAGCAGGAAACTTCTGAATGATAAAATTCCATTGCAGATGCATAAAAATAAATGGCATTTAGTTATTTAAAACATTTATATAAAAAGACTTAAGAACATTAAAATCTTGGGCCTCAGTCCTTCAAGCATCTCCTGTGATGCCCTGTTATAGATTATGATGAATAATCCCATTTGTTTAGGTTTATGACAGGAAACACCAGTCTTTTACTGTTTTACTGTCTACAACAAAAGAGAGAAAGTCAAAGATAGGGTCTTGCTCCCAAGAATGCCAAATTCCAGCACTATTACTCATACTGAATAACATATTATTCCAGAAATGATCCCAGTACACACGCAGCATGAGTAATAGCTTCAAAATCCAGTTCCAGGTGACATAAACCAAATGACAAGGTATCAGATTAACACCTGGACTGCTCTCCTCAGAAGAAGAGACAATCTTCTTGGGATAAAAGTTGACAGAAGACATGGCACCAGGACAGCCTGGCCTCAGATAGAAATAATGTGGGTCTTGCTCTTTGCAGAAGTCATCACTTAATAAAAAAGAAAAAAAGTTGAGTCTTGGAGATACGTTTCATGTGGGAAACTCAAGTACACTGGTTTATGTCTGCTGAAAAACTGTCAGATAGTGAGCTCTCCAGCATGTGGCCCATCACCTCTTGTGTGTTCTGTGATCAGAAAGAATAGGAGTATGCCAGCAATCGGCCAAAAATAACATTAAAAAGTATAGAAATACTTACATGCAGATTTTGCTTTCCAGAGGGCTAGTACTTTGTGCTAACACTCACATGAAGAGTTTATGTTCAGTGTCAAAGCCAGTCAAGGAACGATATTCTGACATGTGCATTTAATTTTGGGGCTCAGCTATTTCCCTAGTGGACATATTTATAGCTCAGCATCTCTTTTGAATGCTGGCATAAATAAATGCTCCAAACGACCCCTTTCCGGGTAAAAATTATGCCATGATGCATATTTGCACAAAAATAAAAGAATAAATAACGTTTGTGGTGGGAAGGGAGGATGAGTTACTATGTAATACACAAAGACTTTGACGTTCAATTCAGAGACCGCACATTGACCTACACTTGTAGTTTAAAAAGTTGTATTAGTTATTTTTTTATCATCTAAAAGCTAGTCACATACATTAAAACGAGGGTGCAACTTGAACAGATTAGATACTCAAGGCAAAAAAGAGCATATCTTGGAGGAAAAGGCTGGCTGTAATTTTCAGTGGAATTGGCACCTTTATACAATCCAGACCACCTGAGTTTTAACTGCTACTAAAGAACTTCTGTAGAGAGCAAGCTTCACTCGTTTGAGTTAATAATTCCTGATCAGTAACCAAAAATCAGCTAGCAGTTTCAGAAGTAGTCAGTTATATACACACCTTTCCCATGCAAAAAAAAAATAAAAATTGAAAATCCAAGATAAAATGCGATGGTGAAATCCAAGTTGCAAGGCAGAGAAAAGACAAGCTTCCCAATATTCAATAGGTAAAGCTGACACTGTCCTGCAATCACGCTTGGAATCTGATCAAAGCAGGTGTTCTGTCAGCCTGGATTTCTTTATTTGTCTTCCTGAATTAAAGCTTCCCATACCAGAATGCAACAACAACAACAAAAGGTAGATGACAGCATTCATTCACTAAAAACATAACAATTGTATCCTCCTTAACGTCTGACCTACTAGAGAAATAAGCATGAGGAATTACATACTTTTCAGTCTAGAATTACCAGCAAAAATAACCAGCTGGTGTAAACCTTGGAAAATGAAAGCAGCCAAACTTTTGCCTACTCTGTGACTCAAGAGACCTCTACTCCATCCTTCTCAGTACTGAAAGAATCTTTCTAGTATGATCATAGTGCTTGACAAGGAATTTTATTTTTTTAACACCAGAAAAAAACCAACTTCTGTCAGACTTCACAGCAAGCTCCCATCATAGAAAAGCCCCATCCTCCTGAAACATTAAGTTTCTATAAGGAATTCTTGAAATACTGGAAGACAGTGGGAAACAAAATGAATTGAGGATTACCCAAGCTCCCTATTCCCTCTGGCAGGACCCAAATGGGAACCTATAGTCAAGCGGGTCACTCAAGACAGGGTATTGTTTCCATAAGGACTCCCTGATTTTCCCCTAGTGATAAGGCTTAATCCTATTTTCAGAGTTTTAATTTGGGCAAGAGGTCAAAAGAAATTTTTAGAAAGCTTAAGTTTACTTTATGTGGGGCTGTGAATAGGAAATGAACAGATCTAAGAAGTTCTCAAGGTGACACTGTTCACACAGCTCACTTTTCAGTCAGATTTTATTTACTTAATGGATCAAGTTTATAATAATATTATTTCTGTTGATCTTAAACTCCAAGGCAGAACAAGCTGGATTCTGTTTGTTCCTAACAGAACCATTCGTCCTGCTGTACCTGCTGGGTACATTAACATTCCACGTGCTATTCACCATACACCTTCCCACCAGGACAACCACCGGAGCACAGCCCAACTGCAAAGGCTCTGTGTGGTCTCCTCAAACCTGGCAGTTTTCTCACACAAACAGC